>REGM01000221.1:214617-246296 GCA_004194415.1 Aurelia aurita | reverse complement strand
GTATTCTAGAAACTTTTAAAACAAACCCCTACCTCATAAATTGACTTGACATATTCTACTATGTTTTGAAGTGAAACAGATTTTTCCTTGCAATCTTTCAGCCGTAGGTAAAAAGCTGTGAACTAAATCTTTCGCTCTTCGGTCTGCCTTCGGAATGACTCTTGGTAGGCCTCGTCTGCTAACGGCTCATCGTCATGAGGTAGTGGGCCTACACCAGAACATCCCACCGCTTCAACTCCGTCTTCACTAGATTCTCCTTCTATACTAAGGTTCTCCAGCTCCAAGCTTGTACCAAGTTCAGAGTCAGAGCCACTTGATGAATCGCAAGTTGTCCATTCTGAGTCGGAATCAGCCATTTCTCGTGTAAATTTCGTATGCTTCCGTATGACTCGAACCAAATGTGAGGTTTGTTTTCCTGGGTAAACGTCATAGGTCCCAGACCCCAAATTGCGCGGTCGTGGAACCGGGGGCAGGGTTTTCAATCGCCCATAAAACAAGAAGGGGACGGCCGATTTAGTTCATTTCTTCACTCTTAAAATCGTTTAATATCTAACATTAACATGAGGAGAAGAAAACATTCCACTGGATGTGCACTTTAAAGGCATTGAGTCCGCATAAATAGCCCACTCATGACCAATATCAATTTCTTTTCAATCGTCAAACAAAAGTTGTCATTTTATCGCTTTGGAAATTAAACCAAAGAAACTCCTGAGAATAATGGAAGGATTAAGAAGTGTTTGTTTCTCGCTGCTATTGACGTTGCCGCTATTGTGCGATAACAAAAGGCCATCAGCAGATTGTCAGCAAAAATTCAGGATAGCGTATACGCTCATGTATTTATATGGACTCAATTCCTTTAATAGATGTGTCTCATGGGAGGAAGTTTACATGTTCAAGTGCTTGTAGGCTTGTAAAAAGTTCGGCAAGGATGGCCATAGATAAAATCTACACATATTATTTTTCTTCAAAAATTCATCTGTTCTTCATAGCCAAGGTTAGGTATAATCTGGGACACACTAATGCCCAAAATACGACAATACAAAATCAACTACAGTCATAACTCAACAATCACAAGACTCTTGTGCCAACATTCTTTACCTAACCTTTCGAAACATATTCGAAACATGTTCTTCTAACACAAAAATACGCTCATACAAAAATGAGCGTCTACAGCTAGAATAAGTAAGCATGACAAGGCTTTTCCAGAATCTTCGAAATATGACGCCACAGTTTGCAACATATTCAAAATGGGCAACGAGGTAATGATGACATGACAATAAATTAGCTTACTAAGGCAGATCACTAATGTGTCTGTTTGTCTGATTTCAAAGCAACTTTTTTCAGACAAAATCTAAAATTGAAGAGGGGGATATTTAGTATTGTTATCTTTTTTATTTGCTGAGTCATTATGAAATAAGAAAAAAAGACTTCGGTGGGAGTGAGGCAAGGCATTACACGTTTAAAATATCTGGGTTGCTCTTTGAAATTGTCAGTTCTCTGCAAGTAATCATGCCTAAATACGTGCTGCATTACTTTGATACGCCTGGCCATGAGGAGCAAATTCGACTGCTCTTTCATCAAGCTGGTGTTGAATTTGAAGGCCACAGATTCTTCTGAAAATTAAATTACTCAAAATTAAGATAAGAGTTCAGCGACATATTTGCCTCTATATCCTTCCTTGCATTTAGCATTTAAAAGTTTCTCTTTGACCTTAGTACTACTGGGTGCTAGAAGGCGCAACCCAACTATAATTGGAAATTTTCAAGAAATAACAAGATTTGATTTATATGTCATGCATACCATCTGAAAGCACAATCTTTCTTCTTTCCAATGCTATGCAGTTTGCATACATCAATGTAATAATTTATCACTCAATTGACGTTTTAGTAAGTATGGTCTATTTTAGATGCAGGAAAGTAATAGGACATTTACATAGCGAGAACTAATCTTTGTGGAAGCTTATTTTATCATTCTTAATAGACAGGGGCGGATCTAAGAAAATCTTCACTAGGTCCAATCCGATCAGAGGTTAGGGAGAAAGTGAATTTGACAAGACTTGCATCGATAAAGTTGCAAATTTTCAACTTTAAACATAGCAGAAGAAGAAACAAAGTATTGGAAAGTATAGTTCGATGATTGAGGAACATTTTGATATGCTGTAGCAGAGATTTGAAGCTGGGATGCCGGATTGCGAGCGAAGACAAAACAGTTTACTGAATTCGGCTGAAGATGAAGTTTCACTCCTTGTATTATTTATATAACATTAGTATTCAACTTTCATTTCGAATTATCGCATTCGAACAATCACGCAGTGTAGAAGTCAATAAAGGGAGACACAACACTGACGTATAGAGTTGCAACAAGTGAAACGCAAAGGTATTCCGCTACGCAGTATCCTAATCCTGCAATGCAAAATGATGGAGGGCAATGCAAAATGATGGAGGGTACCTCTGCATAGGAGAGTAATATAGAATCCACGATTGGGTCATTTGTCGAGTTTATGTGGCCACTCCGCAGGCGCTTCGCGCCTCCGTCGCTGCAATAAGAACGTTTTACAAGTGAAATTAACAAAAGGAAAAAAAAAAGAACGCACACAAATGGTTTCTCTTTCTACTACGTTTTGACCAGAAGACAGGGAACTTTTTCCAGCAATCCAGCAATCGGGGCAACCGCCGCCCCCAAGCCCCGCATCCACAAAACCGGCCACGTAGACCCAAAACCCGCCCAGGCACACCCCCAATCCCGACAAGAAGCCGGACCCCCGATGACGCCACCCCGCGACAAAATCCGTCACGAATGCTTCATTCATACTTTCAATGGGCAAACATACCAAAAATTTCAGGCATCCTCGTCGATAAACACGATAACAACTTTTTCCAAGGGTAAAAGTAAAACTTTGACTATTTTATAGAATGATAAAGGAGGCTTTTTCAAATCTAAAACGATTTTAGATGTGACTGTAGTGACTCAAGTGAGGAAAAGGAAACATGTAAACACACAAATCGTCAGAAATAAAAAAACTTGCTCACATTTGGATCACGAATGTGAGCAAGTTTGCTAACTCACATTGGGAAAATTTGCTCAGATCTGAAGTTCCAACACCTTAACCACTACACCAGCTAGCCTTGCTAACGTCGAGTTGAGGTAAAAAGGATAATGGCTGTTTGTGGTTGCTTGCATTCAAGTAAGGATATGGAATATCAATACCATCTCTAATTGACTAATTGTTGCTGAAAACAGTAATGACGTTAATGTTAACAGTGACGGGCTTTCTCGGAATCTGATTGCAAGAACATACAGAGTTGAGGGCAATAGGACACCTTGCTTGTAAGCCTAAGAAGTAACCCTATAGGTTTTCCGTCGTAGCTCAGGCACAATGGAACAGAGTTTGAATGCTGCCTTTTCAGATATGTACTTTGATTTTAGCTAGAAACTAACTTTCCCATACTTTTTATTGACATTTTTTACAGCTTTTGAAGTTTTAAATAACGTCCTCAAAGAACATTTTTCAAGGCTTGTCAAGTCAGCTTATGAACTTTTTCTTGAAGGTTTCATTTTTTATAAAAGTTGTTCTTGTTTTTAGAAGCAATTGTAGTTTTTGAAAGCTGAAAAACATTGTTATGTAATGAGATTTTCTAAAAATGATATATCTCCTACGCTACGACCTTCTCAATAATAGAATATCGTGAGTCCCCCCAAGGGTCCTTTGATTGCCTTGTTGGTTGCTGTTGCCCCAATGAAGCAGCAACAACAACGTTATTCAAGACCAGTCATTTCAGTCATCAACAACAGCATCTTTTCAAGTAACTAACCCTTTTGGAATTGTGAATGTGTAGCTGAATGTGTTTGAAGAAGAAGAATCAGTTGTTTAACTGAACGAAAGCTATTATGTGCAAGAAATGAAGCTGCTGAAGGCCACCAACGAGATGAAGTGACTGCCCATAAATGAAGTTTGCAATGTTGAAAGGAGGTAAGAATATGCTTTTCTCTGCTCTCTTCTGCTGATCAAAGATGAATGCTTATAGAGGTAGTAGGGTACTGGCAGGATTTATCAGGCTTCGGAATTTATCAGGCAGCGGGAATTATCAGGCAGCGGGATTTATCAGGCAGCTGGGTATATACAGTTTTACCTTTCAGCAACCAGTAGCACGCTCATATGTTTAAGCAAACAAACTTAAGTGAAGCTTTCGTGACCATTGTAATTGCCTTCGAATTGCCTTCGCATGATGTGGTTTAACGACATGCGAAGGCAATTACAATGGTCATGAAAGCTTCACTTAGACTTAATTACTGATTTATTTTTGCTAATCTAATTTGTGATGCTTTAGACTTAAAACAAGGATAAAACAAATTCACACAGAGCTCATATTTTGCAAGTTATGGATCTTAGAATGATATTTTTAACAAAATTTGTGCAGAATGATACATACATACATACATACATGGTTTTTACGAGCATATCCACAACTAAAGTGTGGCTCTTCAACTCTAATTAAAAAAGTTTTGTTCCTTATGATTACAATTATATTAAAGGAATAGTAAGATTGATTATAGACGATTGTGTTATTTCTATAATTTGATAAAATCTCGTTCCCCAGAATATTTTTTTGTTGAAATCCCCCCCCCCCCAGTGCAATGTAAGCTAAAATCTTCGAACTATGAGAAGTTATCACCAAAACGTTGGAAGAACAGCTCGATACTCGAATACCCATATTCAAAATGCTTCGTTTGAGTGGAAATTGCTTATGATAACATAAGAAATTCAACGTCAATTGCTGAGTTAAAACGTACATTGCTTGTCATGAAAAAGACCAAATAAATATTCAACTTACGGTATGAATGCTATTGTTGGTGTTAGACACTTGTCAAAATTGCGACTAAAGTTTAGTGGACTAAATGAGCACAGATTCAGACATAACTTTGACTGCATAGATCCTGTCTGCGTGTGTGTGGTAGAGCTGACGAAGATAATGAACATTTCCTCCTGCACTGCCCTATCTTTGAAGAAGCACAAAAAGATCTCCTTGGCTGCTTATTGGATATTCCTGTGTTAAACATAACATAACAGGATTAGATTAACAATCCTTTGCGTTTGGTTTTGAGGTGTGCTTCTAAAATAAACAAAGCAGCAACCCCCCCCAGTATATCTATTTTGTGTGTTTTAGTTGCTTCTGTAGTTAAACTCTCTCTCGCATTTGACGTTAGGTGAGATTTATGAGTACTGCAAAATTATCTCCAACATGGGTTCGGGAAAGTGGGCGGATGGGATTTCTACTGTGCGGATGGGCGGCTTCTGCCCTTTGGTTTTGGTGTTCTGTCCCGGTTGGGGTCGCACATCGGGCTGGGGGCGCACATCGGGCTGGGGGCGGTGGCTGTCTGTCTGCCCAGAGGAGGTCCTTCTGCTAATTGCCCTGCACTTGTGTTTTTCCAAAACTTTCTAGTTGTTTTTCTGCTTGTCACCCGCCGTCTAATGTGAGACAGATACTGGTTTGTTTTCTTTGTAGTTTTTGAATATTGATATTTTTCAATTGTAAGGGCCTTTCATGGTGGGAACTCCGATGACCTAGTGTCTATTCCCGCCATGATAGGCACAGTAGATGTAATTGTTGATTTTGTTGATTTTAGCCTATNTTAACAATCCTTTGCGTTTGGTTTTGAGGTGTGCTTCTAAAATAAACAAAGCAGCAACCCCCCCCAGTATATCTATTTTGTGTGTTTTAGTTGCTTCTGTAGTTAAACTCTCTCTCGCATTTGACGTTAGGTGAGATTTATGAGTACTGCAAAATTATCTCCAACATGGGTTCGGGAAAGTGGGCGGATGGGATTTCTACTGTGCGGATGGGCGGCTTCTGCCCTTTGGTTTTGGTGTTCTGTCCCGGTTGGGGTCGCACATCGGGCTGGGGGCGCACATCGGGCTGGGGGCGGTGGCTGTCTGTCTGCCCAGAGGAGGTCCTTCTGCTAATTGCCCTGCACTTGTGTTTTTCCAAAACTTTCTAGTTGTTTTTCTGCTTGTCACCCGCCGTCTAATGTGAGACAGATACTGGTTTGTTTTCTTTGTAGTTTTTGAATATTGATATTTTTCAATTGTAAGGGCCTTTCATGGTGGGAACTCCGATGACCTAGTGTCTATTCCCGCCATGATAGGCACAGTAGATGTAATTGTTGATTTTGTTGATTTTAGCCTATTATATAATAAATAAAAGATAAATAAATAAAAAAATTAAGGCCAAATATGTCCACCAAACCTGAATTTTCTTCAAATCAGCACATTTTAGTAGATAGTCTGCCAAAGCAATCATTCAGGATTTCAGGATCATGCATGGGGACAAATTATTTTAGTTTAAAGGTGTCCACTACTACTTGTTGTCATGTTGGACCTCTCATTATTTTGCTGTGTGCCTCGAGAAAAACACAAATACTACAACCCAGGCATATGATATATAGTTCTGAATGGTTTTATCCTTTTCAATACACAAAAATGAAGTTAAAATTGAAATGATGATCTCCTCTGCTGAGGCAAATAATTGTTTTTTTAATAGAGCTATCTGAAGTCTTGGGACTCCTATCCTATCTCATTTCCTGTTTGTCAAATGCCCCTGCCCTCTGTTTGTTTGCCCAATCAAAACTGATAATTTTTTGTTCTATTGTCTTGATCATGTCAAATTTACTTCCTTGTTTGTCTCGCAAAGCAGGACAGGAGGAGAGATCTTTTATTAATTATCATGGAAGTCACTACCGACAACTTTTCAAATGACTCTCAGCTTATTTATCAATGAACCCATTTTTCTTATCAAATTGTTTCCATTCTAGCTGCCATGATGGAACCTTCATCAACTGGAAAATATTTGGAAACATCCTCGCAACAAATTTCAAGCTCACTAACACAACAGGAAAAAACATCTGAGAGGATAGAGGAACGAATTATGAATTTAGTAGAACATGAAAAATACGACAACCCTAAAAAAAGACATACTGTAGAGAAAATAGTCATCTGCAATGGAAATGATTTGAAAATTAAGATGGAAGAGGAAAGCAATTCTTATGATATATTTGGAGAGGCAGATACTGATGTTAGATATTTCACAAGTGATCTGAAAACTTACGTTTGTGATGTATGTGGTCGTGGATTTAGTCTCAAAGATGATTTAGATAGTCATAAACAAGTCCATTCGGAAGTGAAACCTTATCAATGCAGCATACTTGGAAAAGGAGCTAATGGCAGCCATGTTGACAAAACAAATATTGGTCATGAAAATGGTTTGAAAATTAAGATTGAAGAGGGAAGCAACTCTTGTGATATCCACGAGCAAGAATTTAGTGATAGTAGCAGTCTGAACAAAAACAGTTTTGGAAATAGGATTAAAACTCTTCCTGCAGCGAAATCTTTTCCTTGTGATACTTGTGGAAATAGATTCAATGATCGTAACAATTTCCATAAACATAAACAAAGTCATACTGAAAAGAAGCAATACATTTGTGATACATGTGAAAAAGGGTTCACTATGAAACGAAATCTAGATAGACATAAACGAAAGCATACAGGAGAGAAACCATACATTTGTAATGTATGCGGAAAAGGATTTAATAAGAATGGAAGTCTTAATAGACATAAACGAATCCATACTGGAGAGAAACCTTACATTTGTGATAAATGTGGAAAAGGATTTAGCGAGAATGGCAAACTCAAGATACATAAACGAATTTATACTGGAGAGAAACCATTTATTTGTGATATATGTAGAAAAGGATTTAGTGAAAGTAGCAATCTCGATAAACGAATACATACCGGAGAGAAACCTTACATTTGTGATATATGTAGGAAAGGATTTAGTAAAAGTAGCAATCTCGATAAACATAAACGAATTCATACTGGAGAGAAACCATACATTTGTGATATATGTGAGAAAGGGTTTAATCAAGCTCACAATCTTACTACACATAAACGAATCCATACTGGAGAGAAACCATACAGTTGTGATGTATGTGGGAAAGGATTTAGCGAGAATGGCAAACTCAAGATACATAAACGAATTCATACTGGAGAGAAACCATGTATTTGTGACATTTGTGGGAAAGGGTTTAGTCAAGTGCCCAATCTCGCTACACATAGACGAATCCATACTGGAGAGAAACCTTACTTCTGTGATATATGTGGAAAAGGATTTAGCGAGAATGGCAAACTCAAGATACATAAACGAATTCATACTGGAGAGAAACCATGTATTTGTGACATATGTGGGAAAGGGTTTACTCAAAGGCAACATCTCAATACACATAAGCGAATTCATACTGGAGGGAAACCTTACATTTGTGATATATGTAGAAAAGGATTTAGTGAAAGTAGCAATCTCGATAGACATAAACGAATTCATACTGGAGAGAAACCTTACATTTGTGATATATGTGGAAAAGGATTTAGCGAGAATGGCAAACTCAAGATACATAAACGCATTCATACTGGAGAGAGACCATGTATTTGTGACATATGTGGGAAAGGGTTTACTCAAAGGCAACATCTCAATACACATAAACGAATTCATACTGGAGGGAAACCTTACATTTGTGATTTAGGTGGAAAAGGGTTTAGTGAAAGTAGCAATCTCGATAAAAATAAACGAATTCATACTGGAAAGAAACCTTACATTTGTGATATATGTGGAAAGAGATTTAGTCGAAGTAACGACCTCAGTAGACATAAACGAATTCATACTGGAGAGAAACCTTACATTTGTGATACATGTGGAAACAGATTTAGTCGAAGTAACAACCTCAGTAGACATAAACGGATCCATACCGGCGATAAACCGTACATTTGTGATATATGCGAGAAAGGGTTTAGTCAAGGGCCCGATCTCAATAAACATAAACGAATTCATACTGGAGAGAAACCATACATTTGTGATATATGTGGAACAGGATTTACTCAAAGTGGCAGTCTTAATGGCCACAAAGTAATTCATACCTTAGAGGAACAAGAAAGCACACATTGATAAATGATATATAAAAAGGATTTACCCCATCAGCAGTCTTAATAGACATAAACAAATACAAACAGGAGAGAAACCATACATTTTTGATCCCAGGGGGTACTCCCTAACTTTCAATACGGGGGGGCCCGTGCCAATATTTGGGGTCTGAGATCTTAAATTGAATCAATATTTGAGGTCTGTGAACAACAACATAAACATAATTCAATATTTGGGGTCCATGAATCTGAAAAAGGGAGAATCGTGAAATTTGGCGCGATTCAATACAGTGACAGATTAAATCATTCGTATGCCATGTACTTTAGNAACAACAACATAAACATAATTCAATATTTGGGGTCCATGAATCTGAAAAAGGGAGAATCGTGAAATTTGGCGCCATTCAATACAGTGACAGATTAAATCATTCGTATGCCCTGTACTTTAGTGTTCATCCGTTAATATATGATGCAACAAATAACCTTATTTGGGGTCCATGTCCCAGAATAAAAAATAAAAAACAATATTTGGGGTCTCCAAAACATTAGACTCAATATTTAGGGGTCAGCAAAGAAATACTGGCATGGACCCCCCCGTATTGAAAGTTTGGGAGTACCCCCCTTGGGTTTGTGATATATGTGTCAAAGGATTTAGTATCAATGGAAGTCTTGATATATATACATAAACAAACATACTTGAGAGAAAAATGGTGTTAATTATATTCATGTGGTTAGGTCTACGTTGCTTCGCTTAGTGTACTTACTTGATTTTCATTCTCAAAATGGTGTGTCATTTTCATAATCATGTTTTTTCTGGGTTTTCTGAACACAGCCTCAAATTATTTTCCTTTCCTACCCTTTGTGAAATAAATATTTTTTGAGAGAGCATAAGGAAACAAGGGAGGTGCTCTTGATGAAAAATGTTTATATCCCAAATAACACACGTTATTGATAAGTGTAGGAAAGGAATACGACCCGGGAATACGATTTTTGTATATAAACTGTTATATGGGCTTCCTGTGCGCCATGAGGTAGACAAATATTAATTTGTGCCTCGTTGGTTGCCGTTGCCCCAATGTAGCAGCAGCAACAACATTATTTCAAGACTCATCATTTCAGTCATCTACAACAACAACAGCATCATTTCAAGTAACTAATCTTTGGAATTGTGAATGTGTACTACAGCTACTAGCTGAATGTGTTTGAAGAAGAAATATCAGTTGTTTAGCTGAACGAAAGCTAATATGTGTAAGAAATGAAGATGCTGAAGGCCGCGAACGAGATGCAGTGACTGCCCATAAATGAAGTTTGCAATGTTGGAAGGTAAGAATATGCTTCTCTGACTGATCAGGGAATGATGCTTATATATAGGGGTAGTCTAGTATAGTAGGGTGCTGGCGGGATTTATCAGGCAGCTGGATATATCAGAGACAGTTTTATCTTTCAGCAACCAGTTACTACGCTCATATGGTTAATAAACAAACGCAAACTTAAAGACAAATGACGGAGATATAAGGCGACTTAAANTTGAAGAAGAAATATCAGTTGTTTAGCTGAACGAAAGCTAATATGTGTAAGAAATGAAGATGCTGAAGGCCGCGAACGAGATGCAGTGACTGCCCATAAATGAAGTTTGCAATGTTGGAAGGTAAGAATATGCTTCTCTGACTGATCAGGGAATGATGCTTATATATAGGGGTAGTCTAGTATAGTAGGGTGCTGGCGGGATTTATCAGGCAGCTGGATATATCAGAGACAGTTTTATCTTTCAGCAACCAGTTACTACGCTCATATGGTTAATAAACAAACGCAAACTTAAAGACAAATGACGGAGATATAAGGCGACTTAAATCAGGGGCCTGGGCAATCCAAATCTAGCCTATTGTATTCCATTGTATTTGATGACCTCGAGAGAAAAAGTCCTCGCTCACATGAAGTGAGTCACGGAAAGACCAGAGGTGCCTCTTTCGGTGCGGGAAATGTGTCGTGCAATCCAAGAAAGCAGCCCCTTTTTCAGCGCACACAGTGGCAAGCATGTTATTGAAAATCCCACAGCGGGCATCCATTTCGTCGAGTCTTGGTAGGACTGAAGTGACAATGACCTACAAATGGACATATTATAATATGAATGTTTGTACAAATGTAGTGATATGTATGTTTCAAGAAGGTAATATTATCTTTCGCTTAGAATTCGCAATAAATTGCAAGAAAAGAAATGACTGCATAAAGGGAGAAACAATCCAGTGGGTAGAAACAGACGCTGTCCCATAAGAAATGGTTGATAATTGAATGAATGCAGAAATTGCCATTGTTACTATTTGGAAACAGTTCATACTTAGACATAGTTTATGTATACTTGTATCCCATCCCCCGGAAAGAGTGGTGATCCCAAAATAACAGAAGACATACATTTGCTTGTGGGAAACGTGCTGCCACTGTTGCTAGGAGATTGGAGAAACTTTCCTTGGCTTTGCCCATTATCATAGACTTTGCCATATCATTTGTGCCAACTAGCAAAACCACGAATTCAGCGTGTACCTCCGACTGGCAGCAGCGTACTTCAACAGCAATATCCTTGAACTGACCACCAGGGTTGCAGTTGATGTACCAGTTGGAAGGCGGTTCGATTGCTCCTGAGACAAGTGGTCGCAGCTGGGAGTCAGAAAAGACAGCAACCTAGTAAAAAATGATTGTTTCTATTTTGAATGAGAAATCCTAAGAAACTGGTCAGAAATTGTCAGTAGCCAATAAGTGGAAAGTTTAAGAACGTTTCTTATAAAAGATACGTGTATGGCATTCGTAATTAGACCACGATGGGAGGGGGTACTTCCGTAACCCCAATGGGAGGGGGTACTTCCGTGACCACGATGGGAGGGGGTACTTCCGTAACCCCAATGGGAGGGGGTACTTCCGTGACCCCGATGTGAGGGGGTACTTCTGTTGAAGTTAATTGATACAGACGGCATGACGTCACAACAGCGTTGAAAACACGACGCCATCTTGTTTTGGGGTAAATCTTCAGAAAATTTCTATAGGTTTCTATAGTAAATTTGCAAAAAGTTGCATGAAATTGCTCCTCTATTCTACCTCGCGATAGTGAGTAGGTAAAGGATAGGTAGCAATTGTCAGTCAGACCTAAACCAATGAAATAAACAAACGAACATGCTGTTTTTAAAAGCAATAAAAAAATTTAGGCCAATAAAGCTGCGAGAAACTAGCCTTTCCGACGATAATGTCGCAATCAGCACCATTAATTTATTGCGATAAATAAACGAGACAGTCTCAAAATTCCATGTGCGACGCTATACTTTGTAATGGCTTCATTTACCCCAAGTCTGATTTTCGAACGCGAATTGATCAAGTCACGTGACATGGCGGCTGTATGAATACCATACCAGAGATCACAAAGGATTATTTTAGCCTCGTTATGCTACCTATGCTAAGGATTTACTTTATTGAAGTAGATAGTTTTTTAACATATATTTTCCACGTGATCGAGTTTCTTAACTTTTTTGGAGATTTGAGATTTGCGTCTCTTATGGGTGGTTTCTTATATAAAAAACATGCATCCGAATTTAGTGGAAACAACGTGCAGCAGAAACCACGTGCGATCTACTGCTACCGTAGTTCTACGCGAGTTTAGCTTCTTTGTAAAAAAGTTGTATTGTACTTGATACTCAGGTAATTCAAAAGTTGACGTAGAGACCTGCTGTCTACCGAAAAAGTTAACGTTGAAATGATAAATACTACTCACTGTTTCGTTGTTGAAGCCATCTGAAGGGGAGTGTGACTTGTTTTGCTTCCCACTTTCTCCTTCCTTCCAAGGGACGGCAGCTGAACGGAATCCATTCCCCTTCTTATCAAATCCCCTGTACCTCCATTCATGGACGGCACATCCTGCGCGTAACGTAACGTCTACTCCGTTATGAAAGGCGTGTTCGCGATTACCAACAATCTTTCGTTTTACCGTGCTACAAATCATAGCGGAACATATCGAACAGATCCGAACGAACTCTTACTATAGTTTGATTCGAAGAGCGGCTACTGGAAAATGCGGGTCTGCATGTCCCGTAAAATGCGGGTCTGCGGGTCTATTTGAACGTGGGTCCCGTGGTCATATACGAACGGTTATTGTATGGGGCAAGGAGCCGTTTGTACAAAACAAAGCGACAATCGTCAGTTTCCATCAGTTCCCATGAGTTTTCCTGCTAGTTCCTAGTAGTTCAGTTTTCCGAGGAATGTTGAAAAAGATTGCCTATTCCGGATACGTCTGTCTATATGCACTAATTTGAAGACAACTTCAAGTACCGCCCAATTAACCCAAGGACAATGAATCACCTGATAATACTACGAATTGATTGTCAGCATATTTCAATAAAAATTGATCTTGCGAAATGCCACTTAAATATTGCTGGTGATAAGGTTACCAAGTAAACCATTTTAAATATACAAAATTTAGCTCTTAAATAATTTGGCCCAGATAGTTATAGCAGAAGCCAAGGGTGGGGGGGGGGGCCGTAACTGGCATATATATATATACCGGGTGTCCCAGAAAAAACTTACAAAAGACTAACTTGCAAAAGTAATTAATTAATTAACTAACTTACAAAAGACTAACTTACTACAACTAAAAATAAAACAAAAAAACGAATATAGAGCAACGGAAACGTGCCGCCCATAAAGATGGGTTTTCAACCTCGAGAATCCATAAATATGGGTCTCAAAATGTAAATTTTCCACTAGGAATGGGTACCTTTTTAAGTTGTACCATTATTGATTTCGTGTTTTAATCCTTGATTTTTTCGCTTTATTTCTGAAACTTGGTGGTAACCCTGCTGGCAACTTTGTCTTCATAATCTTGTGTTTAAAGTGAAATGCAACTTGATTTGTGGCAAGTTCAGTGGCGTACCCAAGGGGGGAAATGGGGGGGTCCAGACCCCCCACTTCTCAAAAAGATGTTCATTGAGATTTACTTGAAAATGCAATAAAATTGGTACCAAGGGGGGGGGGGGTGGGGTAGGCAGATCTGTCAAGAGATGGTCCTTGAGATCTTGAAAAGCAAGGATACGAAAGCTAAGAAAGGTAATTTTGTAATTCGTACCAGTGGCGTAACAGAGACAATCGGGACCGTTAGGAACTTAGTGTGAGTGGGCCCTTATGCAGGCTATGAGAGACGCAAAGAAAGCTCCAATGAGCATAGGTTCCAAATCTTTAAATTGGCGTAAAAATGTCGGTGTAAAATTCTTTGACCTATTTCTTTGAATGGAATGGCTCGAAAGAAATTTTAGCTACTTTGCTACAATTCTACAGTTGGACTTTTCAGAAACCTTGAATATTTTCGAAATTACAGCGTATTTCATATTTCCACTCATTTGAGGATGTGACGTCATCAAATTTCTAAATCGCAAACCAGAAGAGTGAAAGACTTTTGCTTCATACCATATTGTAGACGTTCATAAACTATGTATTTCTGGAAAATTATTCGATATTTTCTCAAAAAGTTTAGAAATTACGATAGTTTTAAGTTTTTTTCGAAATTTTTCTTGAATTCTTAAAAAAGAAGAAAAGCACTCTAATTCTGAAAATATTGAAGATTTCTGAAAAGTCCAATGGTAGAATTACTAAAAAGTAGCTAAAGTTTCTTTCGAGTCATTCCATTCAAAGAAATAGGTCAAAGAGTTTTACACCGACCTTTTTAAAGATTTGGAACCTATGCTGTTTAGTGTGAGTGGGCCCTTATGCAGGCTATGAGAGACGCAAAGAAAGCTCCAATGAGCATAGGTTACAAATCTTTAAATTGGCGTAAAAATGTCGGTGTAAAATTCTTTGACCTATTTCTTTGAATGGAATGGTTCGAAAGAAATTTTAGCTACTTTGCTACAATTCTACAGTTGGACTTTTCAGAAACCTTGAATATTTTCGAAATTACAGCGTATTTCATATTTCCACTCATTTGAGGATGTGACGTCATCAAATTTCTAAATCGCAAACCAGAAGAGTGAAAGACTTTTGCTTCAAACCATATTGTAGACGTTCATAAACTATGTATTTCTGGAAAATTATTCGATATTTTCTCAAAAAGTTTAGAAATTACGATAGTTTTAAGTTTTTTTCGAAATTTTTCTTGAATTCTTAAAAAAGAAGAAAAGCACTCTAATTCTGAAAATATTGAAGATTTCTGAAAAGTCCAATGGTAGAATTACTAAAAAGTAGCTAAAGTTTCTTTCGAGTCATTCCATTCAAAGAAATAGGTCAAAGAGTTTTACACCGACCTTTTTAAAGATTTGGAACCTATGCTGCTTCAATGTGGGTCGGGGGTAATCCGGGAAAATTTTTGAGACCACGCCAATTAGAACCTCAGAAAATGCCCTATGATGGAAGAGATTTATTATGGTGGCATAGGAATCCACATGTGAATGTGGTGTCAAACATCTTCTAAGCAAACTATGATTCATACCATATACAACAAGTTCTTGAGTTAGATAACCTCAGAGAATCTGTCAAATATCTGAGTCACACAGCAGAGAATGCATACAGCAGTGAAAACGTGAAAAAAGAAATTGAGTAAAAGAATTCTACCTGGTGTGCCAAAAAGCGATCCACTTTTGGCAGGCCACGATAAATCGTGCACTGCACCTATTTTTGAGATTTATGTCTTAATCTTTAGCTAATAAGGTTGTAGAATTTTTTAGTTATCTATCTATAGAGCTATATGCGAGTTTCTTAAAATCTTTGGTCTAGAAAGCACTGAGAACACGTTTTCACAGTACCGGTACAGTTTTGACCGGTTACAAAGTTGTTACGGTTCAAAAGAATTTACACCGCTCCAGAACTAACTTATTCTACAGATCGAAGGAAAAAAGTGTTACGGATTAGCAGGAACAGCGTAAACGGGAGGCTGATCGTTAAAATTTTGTTACGGATCCAAAGTTGTACCAGTACAGTGAAAACGGGCTCTGAAAATGATCAAAAAATATCTATCAAATTTTCTAAAGACCGACATGAATGGACAAAGAGAAAACTTTCGTTGTGATTCAGGGATTTAGAAATCGATTAGTTATAATTTGCTGCATGAGCGTTATTTCAGCGTTGGGAGAAATATAGGATTCATTTTAGTGATACGAAGAACTTTCTTTCGTTTTATTATTTCATTGAATTTATACTTTGGTGCAGGTAGTGCGTTCCTGTGTCAAGGGGGCTAAAAAGACAAACAATGACGCGCCATGAGGTTAAGCAAGCATAGAGTATCCTTGAATTGCCATGCCGGGAACGGCTTGGTGTGGGACATTATATTGCAACTTCACCAGAATTTAATGCTCGTGCAGCAAATTATAACTATATTAGATTTATACTAGATTTATAAATCCCAAGTCACAATCAAGCAGTTTTATCTTTGTCCATTCATGTCGAGTCCTTTGACAATTTTATCCTTGTCTTTTATCCTTTTCAGTGTTTTCAAGATCAAATATTTTGAGAAACTCGCTTACAGCTCAAGACACAGATAACTGAAAAGATTGCAAAACATTTCAGAATTTAATTCAGGATAATTGCTAAAGATTACGTCCTAAATCTTCAAAATCGGTCCAGTGTACCATTTATCGTGGCCTGTTAATAGCCGATGGTTTTTTTTTACGCACCTAGTACATGCCAGCAAAGGTTTTTGAGATGGGTTTAAAGCTATGGTTCAACGCAAACCTTTTTGCACATATGGCCGCAATGCTCAGCTTATGAAAAAATGCCCCTTTTGGTCGGGAGCCCTTAGTTCTTGAACTATGGTGCCCTAAACTGAGTTACGCCACTGATTCGTACTTGATATGCTGGACTGTTTTTTGTTGCATATGATTTATTTTATTTTACTTCTAAAGATCTTTATTCGTTCCTTGGATTGATTTGCAATGATGGGTATCAATTTTCTATGCAACGTTTACAAAACGTTCCACCTATTTTGTATTAATAGCAGCCACGTTTATGAAACAAAATATAACTAAAAGGGCGTAGCCCTCATTATCCGAGCGTCTGAAGGGCGTGGTCACTAGCAAATTTTCAGGGGGCCTCGCCCTCACTTTTCGAGTGCTGCCTACGCCCTTGGAAAGTTCAACTGGCTATTGCCCTCAAAATCCTTTAAAATGGAAATGAAAATCGAACGAAAATCCATACACTTAGCTATCTGCAACCACTCGTTCTCACTATCTATCCTGTCATTCTAGACCAAAAGTTAGAGGATTGAGCAAAGTATAGATTTCTTAGTGATTATTGAACAATTTTTTGTGTCACTCTGCTTGAATCTGGGGACCATAAGTGACCCCCTGAGAACATTGTAGATAGNGCAAACAAGATGCAAAAAGAACCCAAACAAAACTCTAAATATTATTGAATTTATCTTAGCAAAATGAATTTAACAAGAAACCTTTAAAGAACTGCAAGATACAGAGGAAGTACTGGTCCTTAATAATCATTGCACATGTTCTTTATTTTTCGACAGAAGTGTTTCCGAAATGTTTGCACATTTTCTTCCATTTTTCGACACGCCTACCTTCTTTTTCATCGAAGTTCCTAGTTTAACTAGCGTTGTAAAAGATCAGGGAGCGACAATAAAATGAACAATACTCGCAATAATCTTACTTTGCTACGAAAACTTTCTCCGATTTAACTTTCTGTAGCCCTTCTCTAGAGCAGGCCTACTACGAGTTTGCGTAAAGTTTTCCTACAAACTTTCGAAAGAGGTTTGGTCGTTTTGTTTCAGGGGCTTATATTCTTTACTCTAATCCCCTTCTAGAATCTGTTAATGACTTTCCTGGAATCTTTATTTATCTTGAGTGGAGCTTCATACTTCATCAAATGGGACAACAGTAAAGTAATTGGCCTAACTGATTTGACCTTTCTCTAACTTGAAGGGTAAAACAACGGAGCAAGGAGGAAGAATATTACAAACCAAATGAAATAAAATCTTTTCGCTATAAGTCCGTACCTGTGAGCAGACTCTCTTCTCTCTTCACAAATGTAAAATAAGGCAGGTGAAGGAGAGCATCACTGATACAAGAACAACAAAACACGTTGAACGCTTTCATTGCCCATCGGTAAAAAGAGTAAAAATGCGAGACTATTTTAAGGGGGCGGGGCGATCGCCCTCGCAAGCTTAACTACGCGGGCGATAAGCCGCCCTTGTGGATATTTCCTCACGAAAAGGCCTGGATCATCCCTTGCGTTTTACGACATTTAGCGATAGTTTGTTGCCCTCAAGCCAATATTTAAGCGCTTCAAGGTCAGCATTTATTGCAGCATTGATATCGTCAATAGGAGAGGAGAGTAATATATAGTGGTGTCATCAGCATACATTGCCACATCAGAAGTCTTTAAACTGTAGAGGAGGTCATTTACATAAACTAGGAAAAGTAGGGGTCCTAGGCGGGAGCCCTGCTGGACTCCACAATATATCCCTTCCGTTACAGATGAATGACCATTCACCCTGCAGAATTGCTTCCTATTGAAAAGATAGGTCCGAAACCAGCTCAATTCCTTACCCTTGACGCCATAAGTGGTCCAATTTTTCCAGAAGGATTTCATGGTCCACAGTGTCAAAAGCTTTTTTAAGATCGATAAAAACTGCAGGGGTGTACTCCCCCTTGTCAATATTCAAATGCCATTCATTTGTGCTTTTGAGCAGACACATTAGGACTGAGTGTAGTTTCCTGAAAGCTGACTGCAGCAAAAGATGAGCTGATTTTGATGAAGGTAGTCATAAAGCTGGTCGAAAATTAGCTTCTTGAAAAGTCGAGAAATTACTGGAAGCACAGAAATAGGCCTGTAGTTAGATCTGTCATCAGTGGCTCCCTCTTTGAATATTGGTGCTACCCTCGCAATTTTCCAACTGTCAGGGAATCGCCCAAGAGAAAGAGACAGGTTGAATAGCTGCACAAGAGAAGGTGCCAAAACTGAGATTCCAGTTTTTAGGAAAAAACTAGAAATAGAGTCAACGCCTAACCCATTTGAAGTGTTGATTCCAGCATAGACCCTAGGTAGAGTCTCTTCGTTTATTGGGGAGAACAAGAAAGGCTCACGGCTGGATGGGTCTCCAAAATCACCATTGAGAAGAGGATTAGGTTTGGCAGGGATCTTGTCAGCAAGATTTATCCCAACGTTGCAAAAGAAATGGTTCATGGTATCGGCAATCGATTTAGTGTCAGTGATGGTTTTATCACCATCTTTAAGAGCCTTAATGTTAGTAGTCTTAGACCTTTTATTAATTACCTGGTTCATACTTTTCCAAGTTTCTTTGATGTTGCCTTCACTGGAGCGAATCTTAATTGTGAAATATTGAGTTTTCAGCGTGCGATTTAAATTATTTGCTTTGCACCTACAGTAATATGACCTATCTTAAGCCTTGGGACTCCTATCCTATCTCATTTCCTGTTCGTCAAATGCCCCTGCCCTCTGTTTGCTTGCCCAATCAAAACTGAGGATTTATTTTTTATTGTCTTGATCAAGTCAAATCTACTTCTTTGTTTGTGTCGCAAAACAGGACAGGAGGAGAGATCTTTTGTTGAAAATATTAATTATTATGGAAGTCACTAGGGACAACTTTTCAAATGACTCTCAGCTTCTTTATCAATGAACCTTTTTTCTTATCAAATTGTTCCATTTTAGCTGCCATGATGGAACCTTCCTCAACTGGGAAATGTTTAAAAACATCCTCACCACAAATTTCAAGCTTAATAACGCAAAAGGAAAAAACATCTGAGAGGATAGAGGAACAAGTTACAGATTCAGTAGAGCATGAAAAAGATTTGAAAATTAAGATTGAAGAGGACACCGACTCTTATGATATATTTGGAGAGGCAGATACTAATGTTAGATATTTCACAGGTGATCTGAAAGCTTACGTTTGTGGTGTATGTGGTCAAGGATATAGTGAAAGTAGCGATCTCTATGCACATAAACAAAACATTCATAATGGAGAAAAGTCTTACATTTGTGATGTATGTGGAATAGGATTTAGCCTCAAAGATGATTTAGATAGTCATAAACAAGTCCATTCTGGGGTGAAACCTTATCAATGCAGCATACTTGGAAAAGGAACTAAAAGCAGTGATGTCGACAAAACAATTGCTGGTAATGAAAATGGTTTCAAAATTAAGATTGAAGAGGGAAGCAACTCTTGTGATATAAGTCATACTGAAAAGAAGCAATACATTTGTGATACGTGTGGAAAAGGCTTCACTATGAAACGAAATCTAAATAGACATAAACGAAAACATACAGGAGAGAAACGATACATTTGTGATGTATGCGGAAAAGGATTTAGCGACCATGGCAAACTCAAGAGACATAAACAAATTCACACTGGAGAGAAGCCATACATTTGTGATATATGTGGAAAAGAATTTAGTCAAAGTGGTAATCTTGATAAACATAAACGAATTCATACTGGAGAGAAACCTTACATTTGTGATATATGTGAGAAAGGGTTTAGTCAAAGTAGCCATCTCGATACACATAAACGAATTCATACTGGAGAGAAACCATACATTTGTGATGTATGTGGCAAAGGATTTAGCGACCATGGCAAACTCAAGATACATAAACGAATTCATACTGGAGAGAAACCATACATTTGTGATATATGTGAGAAAGGGTTTAATCAAGCTCAACATCTTACTACACATAAACGAATCCATACTGGAGAGAAACCATACATTTGTGATGTATGTGGGAAAGTATTTAGTGACAATGGCAAACTCAAGAGACATAAACAAATTCATACTGGAGAGAAACCATACATTTGTGATATATGCGAAAAAGGATTTAGTCAGAAAAGTGTTCTCGATATACATAAACAAATTCATACTGGAGAGAAACCATACATTTGTGATATATGCGGAAAAGGATTTGGTCAGAAAAGTGTTCTCGATATACATAAACGAGTTCATACTGGAGAGAAACCATACATTTGTGATGTATGCGGAAAAGGATTTAGTCAGAAAAGAGATCTCGATAGACATAAACGAATTCATACTGGAGAGAAACCATACATTTGTGATATATGCGAAAAAGGATTTAGTTGGGGGCGGTGGGGAGGGGTTTCTGCTCAGCAACGAGCTATCGACCGTGTGACCTTTAGACTCATGTACAAACTATTTATACTGTCACTATTTCACGTGCAAGAAACAACTTACAATCACTGGCACGCTTTTATCCGCGGCTCTATTGTACCATGCTTAGACTCTATTCTTTTCCCTTCCCTTGGGACTAAATAAATTCAGTTATTAGCTACAAAAAGTACTCAAGTACGTAGGTGGTAGTAAGGTCAGTCTAGCAATATTGTTCCTAGGCCACAAGATATTAATGACCGTGAAATTCCAAACTTTCAAACATCATTTAAACGGTTGGGGAGAGGCGGGAGGGGAAAACGCCAAAAGTACAGGGAAAACTTGCTATAGACCCAAAACGCCACGTTTCATTAGTGCTTTTTAAATATTTACAAGTGCGCTTCATCTTGGATTCCTACGTGGCATGCAATAGGGGCTGCTTGTTGTTTCCATTTGTGCTGTGAATAAATTCATTTATATCAGGTGGAGTAATAAAGCTGTTTCTTTTGGACGATTTCAATTTCAATTTCATGTATATTCTCAGCTAAAACTACGATATAAAATACTATAAAAGATGCTACTCATACTACAGAAAAGATCTAATAACATAATGTATCTAAATGAAGCATCTAAGAACAATTTTGCTGAAGAGGACATATGAAAAGAACTCGGGAAGAGCTTTCGAGCCATATGCCCTCAGTGACATGGTTTAACGAACGAGAACGCTTATGTTTATATATATGAAAATGATTTAATTCAAACTATAAGAATACTATATGACTACAAATATTAAGATAATCAACGGTTGAATATAAGGACAGGCAGAAGAGGGGGGGGGGGATGAAGGATAAATTAAGAAGAAAGAACTAGTAGGGGATTTGGATGCCAACGGATTACGATTGTTTAATAGTTTTGTAGTAACAACTGTTTGTAACGCTTTCGAAAGATTTTTTTCGTTGGAGAAATCGTAACAGTTTGAGGAATGGTATTCCATAACTTAACGCCAAAACTTGTGATGGAGTTACGTTTGTAGTTTGTTCTAGCTTTTGGTAAGGAGAATTTGGCAGCTGTTGCTTGGCGAGTTTGTATATGTGTTTGTTACTAGTAAGTTGGGATTCGTTGCAGAAAAAGTCATCACAGTTCTCTTTCGAAATGTCGTACATAAATTTGGCACATTCTAGTTTGTAAGTGTCTGCTAAGTTTAAGGAATTTAACGATGCGAGAAGATGATTCATAACCCGTTTTAATATAATGGTGCCTAAGTCTAATGATAAATGTAGAACATGCTATAAAGCATGGTTCACACTGGATTAAAACACACCCCGTCTATGTGCCCCGGTGAGAGGTCAGATGTTCTCCTGAAAAAAATGCCAAATTTTCACCGAGGAGCTCCAATTTTGTAGCGAGGACAGCATAATTATTGGCAGGGAACTGTTTCTACGTGGAAATATTTTCTCAAAGTTCTCCCGGGGTTTGCTATTTTGCTGCCGAGGTTTCATTTGCGAGGCGCAGGCGTTTTGTACCGGGGAGATTCAGATTTGTCCGGGGACAGATTTTGCTTTATTTTTGCACCAGGGAAACAGATTTTGCTGGTGCCAAGAAGATGTTCTAATGCATTTGTATGAGAAAGTTTACCCTGGGTACCAGACTCTAGGTAGAGAAAGTTTTGTTCCAAACGAAAAACACTTGGAGTAATTCTCTTTGAAACTTTAAAAAATTAGTTATCCCAATTCTAACACATTTTTACTCTGATGTGAACTTAACCAAACCAAGTTTAGCCATTGTGTCAAAAAATAAATGTCGACAAGAAATCTGAATAAAAGAACTGTTTTAAAGCTATCGTTAGGTCTCGGAAGGGGCAAGTCAGTTTTTTGAAGACGGTTTTTGCGGCATAACTTTTTGCGAGGAATTCGTTTGGTCTGCGAGTCGAAAACAAAATTTTGAGACTGACAACGAACTTACTGCATGGGATTTTCCTACAACATTGCACTCCATCTTTGAACAGCCTCCTAATGGGCATTTTGCGTCACAGGCAGCCGGAGAAGTGCATGATGTTTTGCATGGGGTTGCAGAGCATATCTGCTCACATTTTGTAGTTTCATTTGAGCAAGTCTTGATGTCGCAAGGGGCTGATGTGCAGTTTGAGAGGACAGCTTGAGAAACTTGGAATGATGATGCAAGCAAAAAGAATACTGCAAAAAGTACTGACTTCATCGTGAATCCTAAAAGACAAGATATATGGCGTAAAATCATTTTGAAGAATAACTCCGCATTATCTACTGGGTGTCCCAAAAAGTACTCCTGTTTGAAAAATCACCAAAACTCGATTATCAAAATGATCCTAAAATTTTCTTTTTTATCTCTTTTTTCAATGATGCAAATATGTTTAAAGATGATAAACTGTTTGTTTGTTTGTTTGTTTGTTTGTTTGTTCATTGCTTGAAGGATATAAAATGACAGGCTGGAAAACCTTATTCTGAGCTATGCTCTTTTAAGCATCATCATAAATCTTGCCTAAGAGCCATTATTCTGAGATTTTTCATCATCCTCTAAGCCTACAATGATATTTTGTTTTTCTTTTTTATATTCATGACCAAATTAGAAGCTTACTAGAAATAACAACAGTTAGTGAGTGCGGCGTTTTGAGCATTGGAAACAAGCAGAAGCAGATTATGGAACCACAGTTAATAACAGGCCTTTCTAGTTGTCATTACAAGGTGGATGCCTTTCTTGCAACCCGCTTGCTCTTGCAGTGCAGTCAGTTCTGTTGATATCCGACCATAGTCAATCTGACATCATACAAAGATCAATGCCCCTCTCAAAATCCTCCAGCTACTACTTTCATCATTGTTCATTTGGAATTAAAAATTTAAATCTCCCATGAAAGTTGTATTATCATCACAGCTGAAATCAGACAAATAAAATTCCACAAACAAGAGACAGATTAAGAACCACTGCCTTTGACGTTTGACCCGTTCGACCTTTGACCCCCGCATCCATCTCTCAAATTGATCTGATTCAACTCGAATATTCTTGCGGCTCCGCCGCAAATATACACAAATATATTGAACTGGTAGTCATAAGTGCTTTTCACAGAATGCTTCAAAGCCAGGCAGCCCAAAAAAGACCGAAATTTGCCAATTTTAAAACCAAGATCAGTTATACCTGGGAAAATAATTTGGTCTTTGATCTACTTGCCAAAAAAATAAATTTAAAGATCGGCCATATAATTACATTTTGGTGATTTTTCAAACAGGAGTACTTTTTTGGGACACCTGGTATGAATATCAGCTTCAGTCACTAAAGTTCTCCGAAACTAGATGGACAAAAACTGTTTTTGGCATTAAAATTTGTATTTCTCATCAAAGCAATGTCAAACTGGCATCAATCGAAAGGTCTCAAAAAGTAGAGTTTGAAAAGCGAGAGGAATTTGAGTTTTGAGCAAAGGAAAAGGGGTTTGTCCATTGGGAATTCTAGAAATCTTTTTGTTTCAAATCATACAGACTTCACTTTTACTTCATTTGAAAGCATATTCCCTCCCGATTTTAAGTCTGAATTATCTCCATTTTCAATTTTTTTAGAATTGTATTTAGGAAAGATTGATAATCAAATGAAACTGAAAACTGAACCTCCGCTCTTTTGAGATCTTTCGATTCATGAATCTTTGACATTGCTTTGGACACAAACTTACAACGAAAAACGTTTTTTGTTCATCTTGTTTTTGGGAATACTTTAGAATGCCCGTGATCTAAAATGCTCTGTCTTTCTACAACCGCATATGCAGATACGTTTGTCAACGAAAGGATGACCGGCCTACAACGCCCATGTTTACGAGTTGTTTTAATACGCCCAACGAACATTGTAGGCAAGAAGACCGGCATCGTTTACATTTTTAAAATCTGGGAAGCATCAACACTAAACACAGACCATATAGATCCAAGAAAAGATTATAAATACAAACCTAAAAGGAAAAAGCTAGATGGGATGCCAAGATTCATGGTATTGTTTACAAATTGTTTCTGAATTGCTGCTGAAATTTTACCCGGAAATAGGCCTATACAAGATTTTTGCAAATCCTACCAGCATTAGAGGGCTGTAGCATAGGTGGCGGGGAATGATTAGTTTTAAATCAATAAGTACATCTCTTTCTTCCTTCAGTTTCTGCAAAAGTTATATGAAAGAAAAACATGGTGGTTGACCTACTGTTTTGATCCAGACAAACTTTGGCAAACACTGAAGCAAGAAAGAGAGGTACTTATCAATTTTAATACTAATTTTTCCCCGCCATCTGTGACTGTAGCCTTCACTTCGTAGAATCCTATGGTCCATACGCCAATGCTTTAGCTTTAAAGAACCCAAGATGTGATATCATGGTGATATGAAGAAAACAATTCATATGAGAAAACAAATTAAAGAATATCTGCTCACCTTCAGCTATTAGAGTGCGATCCAACTTACTACGCCCGTTCTCTGCGGGTGTCTGTGTCCTTTTTCATTTGATTCGATGCTTTATTGACATTCACCTGTCTACACCACAGAACCACCATTCATCGCATGCTGCTTGTCCACAAAGGTGTCACGATCAAAGGCTAAAATGCGGACTTGCTTGCGAGGACCAACTAAGGTGGACATTGGACAAAGGGACTTTGCAGCTTACGATTGGAGATATTTCGCGAACCAAGCTCCCAATCCCGGGGGCTGGGGTACACGACTTGTGGATGGACGGGGGTCTGCCGCCCGGTTTTCAGAAAGCCACCCACTTTTATGATGAATTTTGAAGGAAAACTACCCATTTTTAGCAATTTTTTGGGGATTTCAGCCAAACAGACCCATGTTTATGGAAAATCTGCCGAAAAATGACCCTTGTTTAGAGAATTTTGGGCCAAAAACCCACCCACATGGGCGGCACATACCCGTACCATCAACATGTTATGTACCCCCCCGGGCTCCCAATGTTCGTTACAGGCAGGTTTTAGTGATGGGAGGTTCACAGACAGGCTGATGCAGTTTGGGACAGGAATTTAGGTCAATTGGTTAGTCAGAAAACCTGAAATGGGTTGACTCCTTTCACTGCAAAATTGATGAAATGCAGTACACTGCATGATTCTTGTCTATTATAGTGCATCTTTGCTGATTTCCTTTGCTTTGAAATCTGCAAGTTCACTAAAACAGTAGCTAATAGAATTTCTGGCCTAAGGAAAACTGTTATTGATGTCCATGATTTTCAACCTGGTTCTGAATGTCCATGATTTTCAACCTGGTTCCGAGGGCCAGTTTCATGGGAACGAGGTTGCATGATTTTAGAAGTAGTATCCGAGTTGCTTCTAATGTCGATGGGCTGTAGGAAACTCTGAATTAAAAATGAAATTTACTTATGATACATCGAGCCTTTCTGGCTCATTATGTCGTTCTAAATATCATATTGAGTCGCCATGTGCCACGGCTCGATACATCAAGAATGAAAAATGAACAAGATGTTTCATACGCAAATCTTATTTTTAATTCAGAGTTTCCTACAGCCCGTGGTAATTTCCAGGCGAAATGCAAGACAGCGATTCTTGCTCAAACCTAATTTGGTAATATTCGAGAAATCAAAAATCTTATCGCAGTTTGCCTATAGCTTGGCTAAACGCGGCCACTACTTAAATCGAATTCAAACTCATGCCTCAAACTTCCCAAGCTTGAATGAGAAGTATCGCTGCGTAGGAGCTGACCGTCGACAGTGGCGCGAAAGTGGCGCGAAAGTTTGAATTTGAGTTTTGCAATGGCGACGTTCAAGCCAATTGAAAGCAGGTAAGAACGAAGGAAAAACAGCAATATCAAAGTTAGGTGCTCAGCAATATCATGAATAAAACAACACGATGGGTAAGAGATAAATATTAGGTTATAATAGTGCATTTACTTTAGGGACCGTACGAATTGATCGGTTAACTTTCGGCACAGTGAAATCTCTTAAATAGCAGCAAGTTGTGGAAAAACAACCGATAAAACCGCTTAAATACCCACACTTGGATGATAAAATATGTTGCCGACTTTATGCCGAAAATATGAAGTGCCGAATGTTTCGATCAAATACCCAGAAAATCGGATCTTTTTGGCTGATATTCGGCTGTTCCTCGCTGAACAGCCGAATTCTGATTTCCAAAATTGCAATATCCGAATACTTAAATTGCTGATAAAATTTACTTTCAGTAGAATTCGATCAATTCGGACAATCCCTTAGGAGGCTGAATAAATGGTGCATTATTGCCCGTGGGTAAATATTCAAATTCAACTCTAATGCCGAAAAATTGGAAATTTTCAAAAAGTTTCTTGCTGGAATTTATTTATGAATACGTTATAGAAGTGCAAAATGCAAAAAGAACAAAAGTTTGGCTTCATCCTTACAAGGACAATACTGTAACAATTTCTATAAAAGCGATTTCTAAGGGCTGATTCGAGGGCTGATTAGGCAAGAAGCAAACGTAGCTAAATCAAGCCATCGAAAATCCAGGTGGCTGACTCACTCGTGCTGCATCCCAAAAGCGGGTGAATAAAAAAAGCTAAATCGTTTCAAAGCGTGTGATTTGCTATATATTTATCAGATTCCTTAAAACTTATTACCATTGTTTGGGTAACATGTCAACTTAGATAAAAAAATTTAGTTGGTTTAAATCGGTTGTATTTTTCCCCAGTTATGAGCAATTTTATAAAATTGTTCAATCTCAGAATCCTTCAAAACAGCCATAAAATCCTTCATAAAATTTGCTAACATTTCAGCATGATGATACTGAAAACTACTTGAAAAACGGCTAAAAAAATTCCCAAGTGAAAAGCCCAATACGACAGACCCATTAATTTCATTTTCATGGCTCTGAAGCTTAGATGTTTGAAAAGTTGATCCAAAAGTTTAGGCCTGTTTTGATTGAACGATTCTGAGATAAACACTTTTATAAAATCAGCTGTAAATCGAAAAAGAAATGACCGATTTTAACCAACTAATTTTTTTTACCTAAGTGGACATGTTACCCACACAATGATAATCAGTTTTAAGGAATCTTGTGAGTAGCTACCAAACTACAGACTTGCAAACGTTTTAACTTTTTTTACTCACCCGGTACATCAAAAATAAAAGAATAAATCTGAACATGAGACAGAAACTTTATTGATTTAATTCGAAAGCTGAGTATTTGAACTATACACCAAAATCTATAAAAATTACATTGCCTACTGCGCAGCTTCCTGAACTGAAACAACAAATTCCGTGGCAGATGTGTAGATTTATGCGTCTACTGGGCGAGTCAAACAAAATTAACGTTTGCAAGCTTGTAATTTGCTACCTAGTGATCCGATTCCTTCAAGCTAATTCTTATTTTGTAGCTAACATATCAACTTAGGGTGTGTTTGATTGGTAATTCCAAACCTACCAAATTCTGAAAACAGTAGACTTCGCAGAGAAGGAAATATATTTCCCAATCAAACGCAAAAATTTTAAAACGGTAGGTTTCGGATTCACCAAGAACGTTTACTAATGAAACGAGAATCTCTCCAAAGGCTGCCAAACCTTCTGCCTTCTGGAGCAGAAGGTTCAGAAGGCCTTCCAAACCTACCAAACCTACCATCTTGAGAATTTCGGAGTCAATCAAACACAAATTCCGAGTCTACCAAGTCTACCGTTTTCAGAATTTGTACCAATCAAACACACCCTTAGATAATAAAATTTAGTTGATCAAAATTGGTTAAATTGTTCTCAAGTTACAAGTTATTTTATAAAAGTATCTCCTCTTGGAATCCTTCAAAACGGGCCTAAATTTCATGAGATTTGCTAACATCTAAGCTCAACAGCGATGACAATCGAACTCAGTTTGGCTATCTTATGTCTGGGCAACCTGTTGTGTAGATACAGAGCATGAGCTAGTGTTTTCTAAACTTGGGACTTTCTTGCATCCACAGGCTGAACTATTGTGATAAAATGTGTGAGCAAGTTTTGAAGAATCCTGAGATGAAACACTTAAAAAAAATCGCTTTTAACTCGAGAACAAACGACCGATTTAAAACAACTACATTTTATTATCTGAAAGTTAAGTTAACTACATAACAAGAATCAGTTTGAAGGAATTTGATGAAAGCGAGCAAACTACTTGCAAACGTTTTAACTTTGTTTTGACTCACCTAGTATTTCTGATATAAATTCTGATAGCAATTTTCCCTTAAAGACTTGTAGCTAATCATGATCCTTTGCGGTCTTATTGTCGACTTTCGTATATATAAAAGTCGTTTCTGGGCTAGTTTCTGTTGTTTTGCTTTGCATTCGGCGCGCAAAGGATCATGATAAGCAATGGGTCTTAAAGAAAAATTTTCGCACGCGCAGTGCGAACGAGTTAGCCACCTAAGCTTCTGGGTGTTATATGCGACTTGGCTTAATTACATTTGCAGTTTGACTAACAAGCCATAAAAATTCCTTTCTTTTCGATGGCTAGTCGGTTTGTTAGCGATTGCACAATTTGCCGTTGTTTTTTGAGGCCCTGTTGCACGATGATTTTTTCACTTGAGAAACGTCAATGGCGTTGCGAGACGAGTTTTAACAAACATTGCCACTAGCGTCGCTAGAAGGTGGACTGGGGTGGATATGTCCACTCCAGCTTTTCCACGGTGGTTTTCCATTGATTCATAAGCAAAAACGATGTAAAAATGGCTGGGGGCGTATACCTTTCAGAATGCAATTCCTCACCAAGTCCATCCCACCTTTTTAGGGCTGGTAGCGTCCTTAATCTCTGCAAGGGACATTTTTTGAGACCTCGCCCTTTACATTGCTGGAGAATGCCCCTACATTCATTGTTTTTATAAGAAACCTCTTATAAGAAATTTTAGTAGCACCTCCTCCAGAAAATCAAGACTAGAAACGATCAGAGGTCAATTCAAAGTTAAGACACTTTTTCAATTTTGGTTGTGAGTTGCAAAGTTTTTTAAACAGAAATGTATTGCCAACCCAAATAATAGGTCTCATTTTCTTTATGATTTGGTTCTTTATTGTAATTCTTGCTTCAAAAAGCTGTCCGCAATGAATTTTGATACATTGTAAAATTCAATTTTATGAAAGATGAAGAAACTGTTCAAGAAACTTTTACTATAAGAATTGGGCACAAAGTTAAGAAACCCTAGGTATACTACAAAGTTTAGGGCCAAGTTTCTTACAAAAAATGAGTGTATTGTAAAAAGTGCACTATTTAATTGATGAATATTATAATGATATTTAGATATCTAGTCGATGAAGATCATGATTGACAACGGCTTGAAACATTTTGCTAATGATATAAATTTTTTTCACGCTATCTGGCATTGTTTTTTGCTGTGGAAATGCTATTCTTGTTATCTTGTTGTTATACAGTACTGTTTTTTAATAAGAAACAGCTTGTAAGAACAAAGATATTTACAGTATTTCAACAGAAAATTATAAATTTTGTTGAAATAACTAGGGGGGCTAAAGCCCCCCAAAATAACCAAACAAATAACTAGGGGGCTGAGGGGGGGGGCTAGTTGCTAGACATTTTAGTTATTTGGGTTTTTTACTGTCACCATCTTTCAGTATAAAAGAGCTACTCAACGACATTTACAAACGAGGTCTTAAGGCTTACTATAAACTTAAGAACATTCTTGGTTCTGTGTTTAGGAAGGACATTCGGTTAACCATTAAACTTTTTGATGCCCTTGTGCGACCGATTTTGCTATACGGGGCTGATGTTTGGGGATGTTTCAAAGCGAGTTCTAACACCAAAATCCTATTGAGAAACTGAACATGAAGTTGTGCAAGAATCTATTGGGGGTAAAGAGGAGTACCTCTAACGTAGGATGCCGATGTGAGTTAGGTAGACACAATCTTAATGCAATAGGTTTCAAATCAACAATCAAAAATTGGTTACGCATAGCTAGTGGAAATAGGAATAAAATCGTAAACAAATTATATAGTAATAGCTTAGAAAGTAATTCATCGTGGGCTACTAACATGAAAAATATTCTTTTTAAACACGGGATGGGAGATTTATGGGAAATATACCATAATACCGAAAGTGACACCATCAACAGTAGTTTAGTAAATATAATCCACCAACAAATCATGGATTGCGAGCAACAAAACACCTTCACAGAATTACGCAAACAACCTAAGATGCGCACTTATTGCCAATTTAAAAGCGACTTTATAATGGAACCATATTTATCTGAAGTAAAATCATTGCCTTCACGAATATTGATAAGTAAATTTAGACTGTCAGATCATCGCTTACAGATAGAAAGTGGAAGATATCATAGGCCTAGAAAGAAACCAGAAGAAAGAAAGTGCCAGACATGCGATATTCTTGAAGACGAAAAACATTGTCTCTTAAGTTGTCGCATCAACGAAAAAGCAAGAGAAACAGCATTCAAAACCATTTCAAAATACAAACCTACTTTCAGATACATGGATACTTCATCAAAATTCTTATATTTAATGACAACGCGCGATCCAAATGTATCACCTGTCATATATGAATATATCAATACATGTTTAACATCATCGTATGAACAGAATTATAGTGCTAGCAATCCATGATCCATAGTATTGTCATCATTTTGAATATCTTTAGCTCTTCTTTAGTTCTCCTTTAGTTTAT
>REGM01000221.1:184036-199755 GCA_004194415.1 Aurelia aurita | reverse complement strand
CCCAATTGTTCCTTGGACAATAAGCTTTACAAATATAACAATATAGTTTAATTAGTCACGTTGTTCGTCGCTAGGCAACCAAAAACAATAGGAAAATGACCAAAATTGAGCTACTGGCTTAAAAAGCAAAATTTGTCCACAGATTAACATAAGATAACAGGCAGAATTGTAGCCAACAGTAGCAATTAAGAGCAGAGGAAGATATTTACACCGAAATTTCTCAACTTAGATCGCAACTCTTGCTAATTAAGAGCAATTAACAAGAGAATAGACTAATTGATATCTCTATTGTCATATATTTTCAATTTTTAGGCTTCTATATAGTGAAATTAGTTAGTACAAAGTACCCTAACACTGTTTTCTGCATGTTTTGAAATATATCACACTAATTTATTCAAACTATGACGTCATAAAGATAAATGACGTCATGAACATTAAAATTTGCAAATGTCAGCAAATATAAACAAACTACCGGGTGTCCCAAAAAAAACGCAACATACTTGATCGGGGCTAACGACAAGAGTTTAGGTCGAATTAATTCCTAATAACTTTTGAAGTAATCCTCGACAGCTAACTTGAAGATAAATACCTTGTTTGTTGATATTGGTGCATTGAGAGCTGAAATATTAATCTTGAAAGTCCAAATTTGCCTCCACCTCCAAACCAGAGCTTTTAGGTTTTGGCCTATACTGCAAATGCGCTGTTTCGGGAATCTCCTGAATCGTAGCAAAATACGAGCAAGAAGACTCGTGCTTAGTAACGTATTTGAATAGAAATCCAAACTTAACTTGACAGCCAGATTCAATAATTTAGTCCCGAAGAGACATCTTTCTTCATTCTACAAAAAGTTCAAATTACTTCTGTCTAATAAAAGATAGCCAACAGCGGAATGGTTCCCTTGGGTGTGAAAATAAATTATTTTGTGCAATCTTCATTGCTTGAATCAAATGCATTTTGTATCATCTATCTTTGACTTGTCAAAGTCTCAGCTCCGTCTCTCAGCTCCGTCTGAGCGTCCGTCTCTCAGTCAGCGAACGGGACGAGCGGACAACAAGTCAACATCTATCTTGGAATTATTACGAAACAAGCAAACGTATACACCCAAGGGAACTAATGTCCACGGATAAGATCTTTAAAAATGATCACACACTCGTTCTTGAAACAGTATTTTTGTGGGTGCATTTTGATTGATAAAAGCTATTCCTTGGTGACTGTATGCATTGACATGTTTGTCAATTCTCAGCTTTCAAATTTCTATTCAAATGTGTGCCAAATCATTGGTCCTTGTTCACAACTACTATGCTATATCTATGATAGAGGAGATTCCCCTAAATAGCGTGTTTGCAGTATAGGCCAAAACCTAAAAGCTCTGGTTTGGAGGTGGAGGCAAATTTGAACTTTCAAGATTAATAATCCAACTCTCAAGGCACTAATGTCCACAAACAAGGTATTTATCTTCAAGTTAACTATCGAGGATTACTTCAAAAATTATTAGGAATTGATTCGACCTAAACTCTTGTCGCTAGCCCCGATCAAATCTCTTGCGTTTTTTCTGGGACACCTGGTATATATCAAATGAAAGTACTCTTCAAGACGAATCGAATGGTGTATATAACTTTATGATTTACATTAGTTGGGAGAAATTAGAGAGCTTTTTAAGATTTTCTTTGTGACCTGTCTCCAAATAAGGGCATCTGAAGGTCACATGGTGCAACAATGGACAATGAAATTTTTAAAATTTGGTAGCCAATAAAATTTTAGCAAAAGTCAAAAAGTTCCAGCTTCATATTTACACTAGCGGCGGAGATATTTGAGAATGTTTGGTAGGGGGGGCGAAAAACGCCCCCGGTCCAAATAGGGTTAAGAGGTGGGCTTCAAAGTATAATGTAATTTAGTTGAAAACTGCTACATGTCAGTTCTGTATGGTGAAAAGAATTTTAAATGCAGCATATTATACATTCTGTACAATTTGTAAGTTTTTTTTCAAGTAGCAGTTAGCTCATGAACGATTTTACTATTTAGGCATTTTTGTGACTACAACCTGTATAATATTACACCACTGACTAATAGCTTAGATAACTTGCAGTTACTGTTCTTGCAGAAAAAATCAGGGCCTCTTTTAATATACTAGCTGGATGGGAAATTGCTCCCCTAGTCCCTTCTTTACCTATTGTTTTATTTTTTCAAACAACAGGTCTATTGTCCCTGTTAATCAATGCATGCCCTGCCATGCTTCTGTTCAAATTATTTGGAATGACCCACGAACAAGTTGTGATATTATGTAACATTATTATGTACCACCTAAAAGGCTCTTAAAAGGAACTTACAGTAGGGTAATTTGCTGTAAATCTGCCCTAGAAATTGTTTGATATCTTCATTATAAATTTTTAAAATGGCAGCATTTATTATATATATTTGAGGTTGTGACATCATCAAATTTCTAAATCCTAAACCAGAAGAGCGACAGATTTCTGCTTGACACAATATTGTAGACCTTCGTAAACTGTGGTTGTCTTGAAGATTGTATCATTTTTCCTCTATTGATTTATATACTGTAGGATTTATGAAGATTTCAGTTTTTCCAAAATTTTCCATGAATTCTTTCAACAAAAAACAAAGTCTTAAAAAAATAAAAAAAAATAAAAAAAAAATAAAATTTCAAAAAATCAAAAAATTTCCACTACAGATTTATAGCAAAGTTACCTAAGTTCCTTTCGAGCCATTCAATTCAAAGAAAAGGTAATAGAATTTTACACCCACCTTTGAAAGATTTGTGCCCTACTGTATGCTACAAAATAGGGGTTAATTTTTGACCATATTCCATTATTCCCACTTCTTAGATTTAATTTTTCCATTCTTTCATGGAAGACATTTTTCATGAAGCTTGGATTTAGATTTGGTTTAGTTTTCAGAATTTCATTCAACAACAACTGCAGATTCTTCTGATGAAGAGGCACAGAATTATTCCTTTCTAAAAGGGATTCAAAATTGAGTGACTATCTTTGTAAGCGATCCGTAGAGCTGATTCGTGAATCTTATTTACTTTATTGTTAATACGTTTGTCATGAAACATCCCGATCAGGGGACAAAAGCTGAACTGTGACATAATAAATGTGCTCATTATCCATTATTTTGTCTGTACCTATGCATACACTTTGATTTCCACGCCAATTCTCTTAACTTTCTGACTGGCCATTGTACAGAGAAAATCTAACCCCCTTGTCACGTGACATCTGGCTCCATCCCTGCTTATTATGTCCCCTGCTACCTTTTTTAAGTTGAAGCGTCCCAATCCTTTAAGATGTTTTCTTCAGTTCTCTTCTCGCTTATTAATCTCTGAGACTTTCAAATACGTCACAGCGCACAATTTGTAAGAGTCTAAGTTACTTTGCTTATAAGATCGTTCAATACAACGTTTTTATCAATAAATCAATTCAAAAAGCTTGGAGGCTGTTCAAACTATTCAAAAACGTTAGCAGATAGATAGGGGAATGTCTAAAAGGAAGGTTGACTTTGAAGAAGCGACGAGCAACTCACAGCCGACAGAGTTTGTGCTGCTATCTACGAAATTATTGACTCAAAGGCAAGTTTTTCACAGCTTTCTTGGCCTAAATATTTGTTTTGCTTTTAAAAACAGCATGTTGGTGTGTTTATTTCATAGGTTTAGGTGTGACTGAAAATTGCTACCTATTCTTTCCCTGCTCACTATCGCAATGTAGAATAGAGGAGCAATTTTATGCAACTTTTTGCAAATTTTCTACAGATTCCTATAGAAATTTTCTGGACATTTACCCCAAAAAAGATGGCGTCGTGTTTTCAATGCTGCTGTGGTGACGTCATGCCGTTTGTATCAATATGACATCTAAAAAGCTTGGGAGAATATTTACAGGGCCTTTGATTTTTGTCATTTTTAATGGCATTCGGCTGTTAAGATCATGAACCCCCCCTCCCCCTTAATGGCCTTCCACCAAAATCATGATCGAAATGTGCAATCATAAATGGCCTACTTTATTGCAATCAAAGTGTTTTAAGAGCAAAGCAAGCATGCTCCAACCAAGGCCCATTCAACTTCAACGCAACTACTGTAAAGGCTCTTGATGCGAAATGGATGTAATACATCTGTTGTACTCTGTAGCTTTAATGTTTGCAGAGCCACTTATTCATGAAGTAAACAAAATAGCTCTTTTGCTGATTTTTGTACAATATTAAATTTTCTTAACGGCCTGGGACAAAAAGCCCTCCGCCCTTAACAGCACAATGCCGCTAAAACAATGAAAATCAAAGTTTAAGGCCCCTTACCTCTGCGAAAATAATAAACAATTATTGCTTCAATATGCTACGGTTAATTATTGTTAATTATGGAGAAATCGTTTGTTGAGTATTTCAAGCTATTTATCTTGAAAATGTTCTTATTTGAATTGTGAAAAATTTTTGTTGAAAATATTAATTGTCACGGTATTTAAAACCAACAACATTTTAAAATGACTCAACGTACCAGCTTATTTTAGCAATTAACCTTCTTTTTTATCAAATTATTTCCATTTCTAGCTGCTATGATGGAATGTTCGTCAACTGGAAAAATTTTAAATGAATCCACAAGACAAATTTCTACCCCAGTAACTCAACAGACAATAAGATGCAAGAGGATAGAAGCCGAAGCTGATGATACTAATATTGATAAAATAGTTATCTGCAATGAAAATGATCTGAACATTAAAATTAAAGAAGAAACAAACTGTGATGACATATTTGGAGAAGAAGATACCAATGCTAGATATCCCACAGATGATCTGACAACTTATGTTTGTGATATATGTGGTCAAGGATTTAGTGAAAGTAGCAATCTCGATGAACACAAACAAAACATTCATATTGGAGAGAAGTCTTACATTTGTGATGTATGTGGAATAGGATTTAGTCTCAAAGATGGTTTTGATAGACATAAACAAGTCCATTCTGTGGATGAAACTTACCAATGTAGCATACTTGGAAAAGGAGCTAAAAACAGTCATGTTGACAAAACAATTACTGATAATGAAAATGGTTTGAAAATTAAGATTGAAGAGGGAAGCAGCTCTTTTGATATCCATGAACAAGACTTTATTGATAGTAGGAGTCTGAACAGACACATTTTTGGAAATGATATTCAAACTCTTGCTGGAGTGAAATATTTTCTTTGCGATACTTGTGGAAATAGATTTAATGATCATAACAATTTTCATAAACATAAACAAATTCATACTGAAAAGAAACAATACATTTGTGATACATGTGGAGAAGGGTTTCGAGTGAGTGGAAATCTTTATAAACATAAACGAATACATACTGGAAAGAAACCATACATTTGTGATGGATGCGGAAAAGAATTTAATCAAAGTAGCGATCTCGATAAACATAAACGAATTCATACTGGAGAGGAACCTTACGTTTGTGATTTATGTGGAATAGGATTCAATCAGAAAGGCAATCTGGATAGACATAAGCAAACTCATACTGGAGCGAAACCATACATTTGTGATGTATGCGGAAAAGGATGGAATCAAAGTAGCAATCTCGATAAACATAAACGAATTCATACTGGAGAGAAACCTTACATTTGTGATGTATGCAGAAAAGGATTTAGTCAAAATTCTAATCTCATTGTACATAAACGGCGTCATACTGGAGAGGAACCTTACATTTGTGATATATGTGGAAAAGGATTCAATCAGAAAGTCAATCTGGATAGACATAAACGAGTTCATCCTGGAGAGAAACCATACATGTGTGATGTATGCGGAAAAGGATTTAGTAGGAATGGCACACTCAAGATACATAAGCAAATTCATACTGCAGAGAAGACTTACATTTGTGATGTGTGCAGAAAAGGATTTAGGCAAAATGCTAATCTCATTGTACATAAACGACGTCATACTGGAGAGAAACCTTACATTTGTGATGTATGCGAAAAAGGATTTAGTCAGAAAAGTGATCTCGATAGACATAAACGATTTCATACTGGAGAGAAACCATACATTTGTGATGTATGCGGAAAAGGATTTAGTAAGAATGAAACACTCAAGAGACATAAACGAATTCATACTGGAGAGAAACCTTATATTTGTGATACATGTGGAGAAGGATTTATTCACAGTAGCGACCTCAATAGACATAAGCGAATTGATACTGGAGAGAAACGTTACAGTTGTGATATATGTGGAAAAATATTTAATCGAAGTAGCACTCTCCTTAGACATAAGCAAGTGCATACTGGAGAGAAAGCACACATTTGTGAAGTATGCGGAAAAGGATTTAGTGAGAGTGGCAATCTGAAGATACACGAACGAATTCATACTGCAGAGAAACCTTACATTTGTGATGTATGCTAAAAAGGATTTAGTCAGAAAAGTGATCTCGATAGACATAAACGAGTTCATACTGGAGAGAAACCATACATTTGTGATGTATGCGGAAAAGGATTTAGTAAGAATGAAACACTCAAGAGACATAAACGAATTCATACTGGAGAGAAACCTTATATTTGTGATACATGTGGAGAAGGATTTATTCACAGTAGCGACCTCAATAGACATAAGCGAATTGATACTGGAGAGAAACGTTACAGTTGTGATATATGTGGAAAAATATTTAATCGAAGTAGCACTCTCCTTAGACATAAGCAAGTGCATACTGGAGAGAAAGCACACATTTGTGAAGTATGCGGAAAAGGATTTAGTGAGAGTGGCAATCTGAAGATACACGAACGAATTCATACTGCAGAGAAACCTTACATTTGTGATGTATGCTAAAAAGGATTTAGTCAGAAAAGTGATCTCGATAGACATAAACGAGTTCATACTGGAGAGAAACCATACATTTGTGATGTATGCGGAAAAGGATTTAGAGGTTAAGGGAAACTGAAGATACATAAACGAATTCATACTGGAGACAAGGTGTACATTTGTGATGTATGTGGAAAAGTATTTAATGCAAGTGAAAATTTTATTAGACATGAGCCAATTCATAATTGTGAAAAACTTTGAGATATGTAAGAAAAGACATTTGTAATATGATTTTGTGATATATGTGGGAAAAGATCTATGTAATATGATATTTATTTTATGTTTTGGATTGGATTTCGCGAGAATTGCAAACGCAAGATGAAGTCATATTGGAGAGAAACCTTACATTTGTGAAGTATGTGGAAAAGGAAGTGAAAGTAGAAATCTCGAGAAACATCAGGGAATTAAAAGAGGAGAGAAACCGTCGTGATATATTTGTAAAAGTATTTACTCGAAATTGCAGTCTTCACAGACTTAACCCTATCAAGCCTAGGGGGGGGGGCTAAATCACCCCCCCCCCCCTAGCGGTTTTTCTTCTGTGGATTTTTACCAAGTGCACTTACAACGTTGAGACTTTCTGACTTTTAGTTTTTATCCTTCTTACAATCAAAAATTAATTTTTAGAAAAATTTAATTCATTCCAGGGGGTAAACACACTCAATTTTCGAGAGATGTCTGTGTAAAATTTCGAATAAATCCTATTAAAATCTACAGCTAATGTGATAATACGATGAAAGAAGAGGAACATATACTACTTTTGATCCTTTATCCAACCAACTAGTTTGTTTGAAATTTAAACGCGTAATTGTGCGTATTTCGGCACTACGCATGCGCAAATTCTTTGAATTCCTGTGTGATGACATCATCACTTTTCGCTAATTTTTCTTTACAAAGCAATTTCTATTTATCCAGAGAATACACCAAAATTGGACTGATGTTCCTACTGCTTTTTGTTTTCTCACAATCAACGATTGAAGATTTTTAGTACTGAACCCTATTGATTTTTAAAATGCAACATTGTGACGTCATGAGCAGGTCACGTGACATAACTAAAAATTTATTCCATATTTGGGTTCATCTCATGATGTACTATACACATGCCAAGTTTCCAGGCTCTAGCATATACAGAACAGAAATAAAACAGGGGGGCTGAATTAGCCCCCTCCCTAGTCTTCCTGGAGCATCAAATACCCTAGGCTTGATAGGGTTAAACGAGTTCATACTGATACTGACTGGAGTAGGGGAGACTGTGGAGACCGAGGCTAGTTGTAACAGGGGCAAGTTGTAAGAAAGGCTATTTCACAGCAGTTATAAATCTGTGAACACCAGTTGTTGTGTGCGTGAATGTTGGTTATTACCATCAATTTAAACGGTAGTTCAAACGGTGGAATGTTGGTGATTGTAAAAAGTTGTAACAGTAGCAAAAAATTCTATCAAAATTGACCAATTTTAGAGATAAATGCTTTTTGACGATAGCCTAAGAGATGAAGGTAAACGCTCGAAAAATACTTAGCCAATGATGATATCATAAAGAATTTGCTTTTTTCTTGCAAGGAGAATTTAAAGGTGCATTTACAAGAGAATTTACTGGTGCATTTACAAGTCTTTGCTGCAGGCTGGGCAAATCTGAAGCAGATGGTCTTTGCAGCATGACTTGCCACATGTTTGGCACTGCGACTTGTTTTTTGGCAGCCTGTCTTTTGCTGCCTTGTAGTTTTCCCTGCCAGCAATGTCAGCAATGCAGGTATGGCAACGTCTTCTGTCTCCTGTAGCTTCAAAGGACATTTTTTGCGGTCGAAATTTTCTGGCAGAAAGGCTACTAAGTAATTGTTGTCATTTTCTTGAAGATGACGTCATAGATCAAGTCACGTGACACATAATTGGTCTATTGTTCATAGAAAAAATTGAAGAGACCATACTAATTATAAATACAAGAAGTAACAAGGATACTAGCAAAGGATTATGTGGTGAGCTGGAATTAAGTCCATAAACAGCTTAGCTAAAAGTTGGCCCTGACCACTGTGAAAAAAAGCCACCATCCACCCCAATTAAATTTTTTTTCAATATTTCACACAAAATCGCACTTCACATGGATAGAAACTAAAAGTCAAAAAACTATTTGTTGATTCAATGTACCAGTTTGGAGCAATGCTCTATTAAATAGGTGGGGGGGGGCTGAATGAGCCCCCCCGGTCTGGATAGGGTTAAACGAGTTCATACTGGAGTAGGGGAGACCGGGGCTAGTTGTAACAGCGGCAAGTTGTAAGAAAGGCTATTTCACAGCAGTTATAAATCTGCGAACACCAGTTGTTGTGTGCGTGAATGTTGGTTATTACCATCAATTTAAACGGCAGCTCAAACGGTGGAATGTTGGTGATTTTAAAAAGTTGTAACAGTAGCAAAAAATTATATCAAAATTGACCAATTTTATACGAAAGGAATTATTTCGCATTGTTTCTTGTTTTCGAACAATTCTTGCATTCGAATGGTAAATTTTACATTTTGAGATAAAGTTTGTTATTGAAGTCTAGAATATTGCTTTTTGAGATTTATGATTTTTGACGATAGCCCAAGAGATGAAGGTAAACGCTCGAAAAGTACTTAGCCAATGTTGATATCATAGAGAATTTGCTTTTTTCTTGCAAGGAGAAGATTACATTTTTTAATCTTTTCGAAAAAGCGTCACAAACAACTCCGATCTCCCCTAAAGCTGTATATTTGTTGTATTGTAGAAAAGGATTTGATAAACAGTAGTGCCCTAAGTAGACATGAGTAATTCATACTGGAGAGAATTATACATTTGTGGAATTTGTGGAGTCGCACGGGGGCCCACTGGAGAGAAACAAATAAGTAGTTAATCCTATGTGAAATTTTTGGAGACTGGTATATGCAGTGGCGAAGTCAGGGGAGGGTATGAGGGGGTAAATACCCCCACTTCCAAAAATTTTGCTAAAATTTTAATTAAAAAAATGTAATAAAAATGTCTGGGTATACCTTGTACTCCCTCAGCCTGAAAGTTTTGAACTTTTACCTCCTCAGGTCTTTTTCTCTGGCTCTGCCGCTGGGCAGATGGCTTTCAGTCATCCTAAAGAAAATTTAGAACTGTCCATATTTCACAGATAAGGATGTGGCTTGTCATAAAATTTGCTTGATGCTTCATTCAAACCACCTGCCATAGAAATTATTTGATTTTGAATTTGAATTTTAAGAAGACCACCCGATAGTAAAAGCAAAACCTTGTGAAACTGCGAGGGCTGGGAGCAGAAAAGTTTGGTTAATGCTACTCATATTGGCTTAAAATGGGGAAGATGTCTTTCAAATTGTATTCTTACCATCTAGAAACGCAAATTTGTTTATTACACGCAGTGCCTAAAACAGGAAATTTTTACAGGTCCACAGTTTGGAGAAATATTGGGTGTGGTCCTTTATTGATTACCCAAGAGATGGGCGTGGCAGCTAGAAAATTAAAATAAAGTTTTGATTTATAACTGCACAAAGAGTGTGTCAGATCCACACCTATTTTAGGCCCTGATTACACGAAGTTGTCTGAAACAGGCACTTTGTAGCCCAGGAGAGGTATCAGTTTTCTTGATAATTGGTGTGTTTTCTTTTTAGAAGCTTTCTGAGAATAGCCAACTTCGGAATGGAATATCTCGAAAGTGAGATTTTAGAACTGCACATTTTGTTATTGATTTCAAAGTTTTTCAATTTAATTTGTACGTTTTGGGTACACCATCCCCCAGTTTTCTAGAGTTCGGCTTCGGCTATCTTTCAGCGGGAAAAAATCTTTAGCTAGCCAGGTGAAACATAAGATCCTTTTGGATGATTACAAAGTCTGTCCTGACCTATGATTGTGCGATCGGGAGTTTTGCGTTCTACAAGGCCTCAAGAAACAAACAAGCATAAGAATCCCTGATTCCAGCACGAAAATCTGTTTATCGATGTCTGCATGCCACAAATGATCCTTGATGATGTCGTTTTGTTGATATTTTGCAAATCTGCCAACAGTAATCTTCGACATTGGTCAATGAATCACTTTCACTGCCAAGATGGGGTACACTTCCTTGCATAGAAGCATTTTAGCAATCCAACCTTTCTGATGAATATATCGTGGGCATTTTCGAAGTGCCTTTTGCACGATTCGCGCAAGTTGTTTTTCACGTCTGAATAACTCAAGTGACTTTCGAGAACAGTCAGCTTTAAGATGAGGGACATGGTGTTGCATGCCATGCTCCTCAGTTATGAGTCGGCAAAACATAAGGGTCGATTGAAGAGTTTCTGCTGCCTCAATGCGGGTCGACTTCTAACTTAGAGCCTGTTGTGTGAAATGTAACAAACTGTTAACTAACATCTGCCTAAATCCCGGTGTAAATTTCTTTGCTTATTAGCTTTTAAGGTACTGTGTTTCAGCCCCGCCCCGCCCATTTCATCGGACACCGATATGGACGCAGAGGATCGAATCTGAAGCACCCCCCTTGTTTCATATAATTCCAGCATGAAACAATCACAATAAAAAAATTTCTTGCACAGATACAAATTGCTCAATATCTGCGGGACATTAATACAAATTTGGTCTGAATGATCATTAATGATCCTGTTTTTCGACCGCTCGCCATAAAGCATGAACAAGGCCGATGTCAAGTTTTCCTTGGTTTTCTTTGCGCAGGGGGGATAATCATTGGATAATTGCGTGCCAAACGCACTTTTTCTTGCCTTTGTGCTAATTATCTGCGATAACATGCTGATCAATCACACTAAGGCCCCGTTCACACTACTCCGTTTTTGTACAAAAACGGAGAGAAAAACATCCGTTTTTGTGAAAGCGTTCACATTAATCTGCACAAAAACGGCACTGTAATATCCCCGAAAGGGGAGGCGAGAGGGTATGGACGCAGTAACCTGCTACATGCTAGTGTAGTACTGAACTGAATATATAATCGTACGACATGGTTATTTACAAAACATCTATTAAACAATTAGTGTTATAGGGTGTCCATAGTACAGGATACTACATCTCTCCTTTTCTTCTATAAATGAAATAAACAAAATTATATAACGTAAACATGAATTGAATAAAAAGTCAACGTCAATTCCGGTATCTTTGAATTTCGACAAATCCAGTTTTCCTTTCTTTTCAACTGTCTCTTTGTTTCAAGCTTCAGTGGTCAGGAGTTCAGTTCATAGAGCAGGCTATTGTCCAAAGTGACCCTCCCTTCTCTTCATCTATTGAATTCCGATTTCGATGCATTCTTGGGCATTCAATGTGGCACGTCTCTGCCATCAATAATAACGTAACGTTCAAGTTTAGAGTACATTGATTTGACGTCGCCATAGTTTCTTATTAGTGTCTTCTGTGTACCAAACAGTCTAATGTTCACATCTGATATGCCTTTCTATCACGACAGGATTCCGCTGTTGACTGGCTCGTGCAGTCGTTCCATATTTTTCTTCAAATTCCGGCTAGCTTCCACAGCATGTTTGTGATCTCATCAGNGAGAAATTCCGCTGCGGTCGCACGTTCAGAATACCAAATGTGTAATAAACGGACAGCTTTCATTTATATCTTTTGAAATAAGCTACTGAGAACCTAAAAATAATATTCACTATTTAATAACACCAAAAACGTTTAAAAAAATCACCTTCCAGTGACTTGCTCTTCGGCCAGAATATGGAGAAATTCCGCTGCGGTCGCACATTAAAATTACCAAATGTGTAACAAACGGACAGCTTTCATTTATATCTTTTGGTATAAGCTACTGAGAACCTAAAAATAATATTCACTATGCAACAGTATTTTTAGGTTCTCAGTAGCTTATATCAAAAGATATAAATGAAAGCTGTCCGTTTGTTACACATTTGGTAATTTGAACGTGCGACCGCAGCGGAATTTCTCCATATTCTGGCCGAAGAGCAAGTCACTGGAAGGTGATTTTTTTAAACGTTTTTGGTGTTATTAAATAGTGAATATTATTTTTAGGTTCTCAGTAGCTTATTTCAAAAGATATTAATGAAAGCTGTCCGTTTATTACACATTTGGTATTCTGAACGTGCGACCGCAGCGGAATTTCTCTATATTCTGGCCGAAGAGCAAGTCCTTAAAGCTTGAACAAAAATGAGAATTAAGACTGAGCATTCGGGCATTGCTTGAAAAGATTTGTAATTACATTATATTCAATAATTTTACGTTATTTATTCTATTTTGTATAGCTTGTACACCGCTGAATTATTTCATCTCTCGGTCCATTCGCTTGGTATGCCGCGCGGTCGCTGTCTCCAAGGCCCAAGGCCTGCAGACTTTTGTGGTAAATTCCACCCAATATTTCGAAAATTTCCAATAGCTACGGAATAGAAAATAATCAGAAATAAGACACGTAAATGATTTTCACATAATCACCGATAAACCATCCAAAGAAAGCAAGTGATCCTGCTAACAGAAAAACTAGGCCTACTAAATAAACTTCAGCAAAACTAACAAAAAATTTAAAGAAACGATTAGAGCTCAGAATAAAGTACCAGCTTGTGGTAAATCGTCTAAAATAGCCCAGAATAGTGTTTAATAATGGAAAAGGACGATATTTGATAAAATAATACGTTCTATAGAATTTCTCTATATTCTGGCTGAAGGAGCATTTCTCTCCGCTCTGGCTTCTCCATATTCTGGCGCTCCGCGCCAAGGCCTCTCGAATTTTGGGAGATTTGAATATTGCTGTTCTTTCCATCTCGAAATTGATGGATATGTCTGAAGTAGAAGAATGAGTTGATTGGTTTAACGAACGTGTTAAATGTGTAAGGAATGAAGCTGCCGAAGTCTATTAACAAGACGAAGTGACTGCCCATCATTGCAATGTTTTGGAAGCCAAGGACAAGGCTCACAAGGTAAGAATTTTTTAGGCCTAAAACCTATCATACTTCTAATCAAAGAAACCTTAGAGGTGGGTCAATTAGAATACTGTATTTAGTTGAAAACTGTTACATGTCAGTTCTGTATGTTGAAAATAATTTTAAATGCGGCATATTATACATTCTCTACAATTTGTATGACCAGACTGCAGAGTATGGCAAGTGCACACCCGAGATATTTTTCCTGAAATGTCACTGCACACCTGTTAATGGGTGTGGCAGGGTGTGAGGTGGGCGTGACATGGGTGTGGTCCTATTGTTCAGAGCAAATGAAGAATTTGGTTTCCTCAAGGGCCCAAAGAAGGGGATGAATTGAAGCAATTTTGTATCTTTTAAAATAAAATAAGAAATATCAATTGTGTACTTTTTCTTCTTTCATTGTTAAGAGATTAGGCCTAAACTGTTTTTAATAGAAAGACTGACGGAAAGGAAAACAGAGGAGTTTTCTTGCGTATGTCAAGTTAAATTTTACTCAACTCGTTTGAATTTCTCATAAAATAGCTTCCCGGTGAAGCTCAAAATTTGTGTGCACACTTGAAGTGCACACTTGAAATTTTGCTCTTGCACACCCGAGATCTCGTTGGAAACTGCCCTACTCTGCAGTCTGGTTGTATGAATGACCAAGTATTTTTCAAGTAGCAGTAGCTCATAGAAAATTAACAGTTTAAGCATAGTCAATATGGTTTAAGTTAGGAACCTGAAATTTCAAATTTAGTCCTTTCTATGGGTAACAATTGAACATGAAAAAATGTGAGCGTGTTTCACAAACATGACTTGACATGCTTCTGTTCAAATTATTTGGAATTGCGTAGAATTTTCACAAGAAATTCGCAATGCTCCGCCCGTGCGCCCTCCGTAATACTGACACTGACGTAAGGTTACCCAAGAAAAAATCTGCGAATGGGCAAAAACATTTTTTTTTTGGGGGAGCAAAATTATGGAATAGCCTCTCAGCTGAGTCCAAACAGGCATCCTTTCTGAATAGCTTCAAAAATTCTATTCAGACATGAGGGCGAGGCTGGATTTTGTGGCGGAGGCGTTGGCCGCTCTTGGTTGGCGAGCTGGGCTGTGGCGATTGGTGGTCCGGGTCTACGGTCGCCGTTGCTTTGGCTTGGCGCGTCGATTGTGGGTGGCTGGCGCTGGTGTTATAGAGTCAGCCTTTGCCCAAAATTTGTAATTTGTTTTCTCTTTGTAAATATTTTATTTTAATATAAATTATCAGTTATTGTAATTAGGTTTTAACATTATGGTTTTTCTTGTAAATAGGTTTGGACTATTTTTAGTTTAGATTATATTGTAACTGTTTGTAATGGAGGGTCGCTTGAAAATCAGCCTGTGATGAAGGGCAACCCTCCCTAAATGAATCAAATATGAAATATGAAATATGACCCACAAACAAGTTGTGACCACCTATTATGTACCACCTACAAGGCTCTTTAATTGATACTTTTAATAAAGATACCTATACATGTCACAAAATAGACCATAGGGCTCAACTCTTTAAAAAGGTGGGTGTAAACTTATATTACATTTGTCTTTGAATTGAATGGCTTAAAAGGAACTTAGGGTACTTTGCTGTAAATCTGTCATGGAAATTGTTTGATATCTTCGTTATTTTAAAAATGGCAGCAGGTTGTGACATCACCAAATTTCTACATCCTAAACCAGAAGAGCGGCAGATTTCTGCTCGACACAATATTGTAGACCTTCTTTTCCAATTTTTCCACAAATTCTTTCAACAATAACAAGGACTTCAAAAAATTCCAAAAAATCAAAAACTTTCCACTACAGATTTACAGCAAAGTTACAAGTTCCTTTCAAGCCATTCAATTCAAAGAAAAAGGTAAGAGAATTTTACACCCACCTTTTGAAAGATTTGAGCCCTATGCTACAAAATAGGGGTTAATTTTTGACCATATTCAAGTATTCCCACTTCTTACATTTAATTTTTCCGTTCTTTCAAGGAAGACATTTTTCATGAAGCTTGGATTTAGATTT
>REGM01000221.1:163756-183470 GCA_004194415.1 Aurelia aurita | reverse complement strand
CAAGTTGTGACCACCTATTATGTACCACCTACAAGGCTCTTTAATTGATACTTTTAATAAAGATACCTATACATGTCACAAAATAGACCATAGGGCTCAACTCTTTAAAAAGGTGGGTGTAAACTTATATTACATTTGTCTTTGAATTGAATGGCTTAAAAGGAACTTAGGGTACTTTGCTGTAAATCTGTCATGGAAATTGTTTGATATCTTCGTTATTTTAAAAATGGCAGCAGGTTGTGACATCACCAAATTTCTACATCCTAAACCAGAAGAGCGGCAGATTTCTGCTCGACACAATATTGTAGACCTTCTTTTCCAATTTTTCCACAAATTCTTTCAACAATAACAAGGACTTCAAAAAATTCCAAAAAATCAAAAACTTTCCACTACAGATTTACAGCAAAGTTACAAGTTCCTTTCAAGCCATTCAATTCAAAGAAAAAGGTAAGAGAATTTTACACCCACCTTTTGAAAGATTTGAGCCCTATGCTACAAAATAGGGGTTAATTTTTGACCATATTCAAGTATTCCCACTTCTTACATTTAATTTTTCCGTTCTTTCAAGGAAGACATTTTTCATGAAGCTTGGATTTAGATTTAGTTTAGTTTTCAGAATTTCATTCAACAACAACTGCAGATTCTTCTGAAGAAGAGACACATAATTATTCCTTTCTAAAAGGGATTCAAAATTTGAGTGACTATCTTTGTAAGCAATTCGTAGAGCTTATTCGTGAATCTTATTTACTTTATTGTTAGTACGTTTGTCATGAAACATCCAGATCAGGGGACAATAGCTAAACTGTGGCATGATAAATGTGTTCATTATCCATACTATTTTGTCTGTACCCATGCATACACTTTGATATCCACGCCATTACCTGAACTTTCTGACTGGCCATTGTTCAGAGAAAATCTAACCCCATTGTCACGTGACATCTGGCTCCATCCCTGCTTAATATGTCCCCTGCTACCTTTTTTAAGTTGAAGGGACCCAAGCCTTTGAGATGTTTTCTGCAGTTCTCTTCTCGCTTATTAATGTCTGAGACTTTCAAACAAGTCACAGCGCACAATTTGTAATAGTCTAAGTTCTAATTTGTAATAGTCTAAGAGTCTAAGTTGCTTTGCTTATATGATCGTTCAATACAACATTTTTGTGCTGTTGCCTTGCGAGGATCAACTTTAGACCAATATGACATCTAAAAAGCTTTTGAGAATATTTAGGGCCTTTGATTTTTGTCATTTTTAATGGCATTGGGCTGTTAAGATCACACTAAACAATTAAGTAATAAACAATTATTGCTTCAAAATACTACGGTTAACAGTGTTAATTAAATCATTTGTTGAGCATTTCAAGCTATCTATCTTGAAAATTGTCTTCTTCAAATTGTGAACAATTTTTGTGAAAATATTAATTGTCATGGTATTTAAAACCAACAACTTTTTAAAATGACTCAACTTACCAGCTTATTTTAGCAATCAACCTTCTTTTTTATCAAATTATTTCAATTTCTAGCTGCCATGATGGATTGTTTGTTAACTGGAAAAATTTTAAATGAATCCACAAGACAAATTTCTACCCCAGTAACGCAACAGAAAATAAGATGCAAGAGGATAGAAGGTGAAGTTGATGATACTAATATTGGCAAAATAGTTATCTGCAATGAAAATGATCTGAACATTAAAGATAAAGAGGAAACAAACTGCGATGACATATTTCGAGAAGAAGATACTAATGCTAGATATCCCACAGATGATATGACAACTTTTGTTTGTGATATATGTGGTCAAGGATTTAGTGAAAGTAGCAATCTCGATGCACACAAACAAAACATTCATATTGGAGAGAAGTCTGACATTTGTGATGTATGCGGAATAGGATTTAGTATCAAAGATGATTTTGATAGACATAAACAAGTCCATTCTGGGGATGAAACTTACCAATGTAGCATACTAGGAAAAGGAGCTAAAAGCAATCATGTTGACAAAACAATTATTAGTAATGAAAATGGTTTGAAAATTAAGATTGAAGAGGGAAGCAGCTCTTGTGATATCCATGAACAAGAATTTATTGATAGTAGGAGTCTAAACAGACACATTTTTGGAAATGATATTAAAACTCTTGCTGGAGTGAAATATTTTCTTTGCGATACTTGTGGAAATAGATTTAATGATCATAATAATTTTCGTAAACATAAACAAAGTCATGCTGAAAAGAAACAATACATTTGTGATACATGTGGAAAAGGGTTTAGACTGAGTGGAAATCTTTATAAACATAAACGAATACATACTGGAGAGAAACCATACATTTGTGATGTGTGCGGAAAAGGATTTAAAAAGAATGGAAATCTTGATAAACATAAACGAATTCATACTGGAGAAAAACCGTACATCTGTGATGTGTGTGGACAAAGGTTTACTCAAAGTTGTCATCTCAATACACATAATCGAATTCATACCAAAAAGAAACTGTTTATTTGTAGTCTGTGTGACAAAGGATTTACTGAGAGTGGTAGTCTAAAAATACATAAACGAATTCATGCTGGAGAGAAACCTTATATTTGTGACGTATGCGAGAAAAGATTTAGTTGGAAGCGTGATCTCCATAGACATAAGCGAACTCATACTGGAGAGAAGCCATACAATTGTGATGTCTGTGGAAAAGGATTTAGTCGGAAAAGTGATCTCACTAGACATAACCGAGTTCATACTGGAGAGAAACCACACATTTGTGAAGTATGCGGAAAAGGATTCAGCGAGAGTGGCAATCTGAAGATACACAAACGAATTCATACTGCAGAGAAACCTTACATTTGCGATGTATGCGAAAAAGTATTTAGTCAGAAAGGTGTTCTCAATAAACATAAACGAATACATGCTGGAGAGAAACCATACATTTGTGATATGTGTGGTAAAATATTTCTTTTCAGAAACAATCTCATTGCACATAAACGAATTCATACTAAGGAAAAACCTTACATTTGTGATGTATGCGGAAAGGACTTTAGTTGGAAAAGTGATCTCACTAGACATAACCGAGTTCATACTGGAGAGAAACCATACATTTGTGAAGTATGCGGAAAAGGATGCAGTGAGAGTGGCAATCTGAAGATACATAGACGAACTCATACTGCAGAGAAACCTTACATTTGTGATGTATGCGAAAAAGGATTTAGTCAGAAAGGTGTTCTCAATAAACATAAACGAATACATACTGGAGAGAAACCATACATTTGTGATGTATGCGGAAAAGAATTTTATTTTAGTGGAAATCTTGATAAACATAAACGAACTCACACTGGAGAGAAACCATACATTTGTGATGTATGTGGAAAAGAATTTAATGAGAGTGGAAATCTTAATAAACATAAACGAGTTCATACTGGAGAGAAACCATACATTTGTGATATATGCGGAAAAGGATGTAGTCAAAGTAGCGACCTCAATAAACATAAACGAATCCATACTGGCGAGAAGCCTTACGATTGTGATGTATGCGAAAAAGGATTTAGTCAGAAAAGTGATCTCGATAGACATAAACGAGTTCATACTGGAGAGAAACCATACATTTGTGATGTATGTGGAAAAAGATTTAGAGAGAATGGCATACTCAAGATGCATGAACGAATTCATACTGCGGAGAAACCGTACATTTGTGATGTGTGCGGAAAAGTTTTTAATCGGAAAAGTGGTCTCACTAGACATAACCGAGTGCATACTGGAGAGAAACCACACATTTGTGAAGTATGCGGAAAAGGATTTAGTGAGAGTGGCAATCTCAAGATACATAGACAAACTCATACATAAGAGAAATCTTGCATTTGTGATGCACGCGGAAAAGTATCTAGTCGAAAAGATATCTTGATAGACATAAGTAAATTCTTACTGGAGAGAAACGTTTTTGCATTTTATGTCAAAAAAGATTTGCTGAGAGTTGCAGTCTAAAAAGATATAAACGAATTCCTACTGGAGAGAAACTATACATGTGTGTTGTATGCGGGAAAGGGTTTAATCAAATGCCCCATCTCAATAGATATAATAATGCTGATATGCAAATAAAACCCCTTTCAAGCAAAAATTGTTATACATTGTTTGCGATATTGCCCGAACTTGCAAAAGTTGTCCTCAATTTTTTTTTGCAATTTTTTTTATGTGAAATATTTGGATGTTAATGTATATTGTTGTTTGGTAGACAATAATAGTGTTCTCACTTTCTATTTGTTTTCAAAGTTGTGTTGATAATGACTTTTTTCTGTTTTCTTCCTTGCTACAATCGTATATTGAGCTCACAGTTGCGTTGCGTAACTTTGTGCTACGCCATCATCTGTGTCCACCGTCAACCACCACATTTCATCGAAATTTGTTTGATTCTCCTGGTATATCAAGAGAAACTGGTATTATTTTAGACAAATCAAATGTGCATTTAGGTGATGGTTAGGCGCCCCCCTCCCTTTGAATCTATTTGTCGGAAATTTAATTATTGTTCTCTGACCTTTGGTGAGATACTGGGTGAGTAAAAAATCGGACGACGTTTGAAAAAATACTGCTCCCTGAAGATCAAGCAATGATGTTAGAAAGTGTCTTGTTTAAAAGCTGGTATGTTCAACTAGATATCAAAATTTACCTGGTCGAAATAGGCCACCCTGTCCTGAAATTATGGGGGATCTTCTCGAGAAGGTTCCTTTAAAACTAAATAAAAACGGCAAAAAATGACGATCAAATTTCGTCACTTTTCCCGCCTCACCGCAATGACTTGAACACTTTTTAGCATGTGTTATCTTCTTAGGAGGATGGAATCCTCCTAATAAAGTTACTAGACTTTTTAGTTCTCCCAAAGGGACTTGCTAAAACGTATTCAAGTCATACTGCAGCTGCAAAGTAGAAATATTAGGTAAAATTTGATTGTGACTTTAAGCTGTTTTTTGAAGGGAATTTTTCGAGAAAAGACCTTATAAAATCAAACTAGAGTGACCGATTTCAGCCAGGAAAAGTTCTAAAATTAATTGAACATGTCAGCTATTAAATAAAATATTAAAATATATTATTGCTTGCCTCTCAAACGATGTGCGTTTTTCCGATACACCCGGAGATAATCTTAAAATACGCGAAATAACATCGAAATGTAATACAACACGTTATCCATGGCATATTACACGAAGTTGTCTGAAGCAAGCACTTTGTAGCCCTGGAGAGGTATCAGTTTTCTTGATAATTTATGTGTTTTTTATTTATGTATTTTAAATATTTCAGCTAAAATAGTAACTATTGCGATTTTTTGTCGAAAAGTCTAAAAAACGTGGTTGTGACAAGAGGTTTTGTGGAGGATTGCAGGTGAAAAAGCATGTTATCCATGGTCACAACACCGTACTAATGTAGTTCAAGCATCCCGTCGCGTTCTAGTGACGACTTGAAGCATATCCGACTACTAGAACCATCGAAGAAGCCAATTTAGGCAAGGATTCTGAATTTATTTGAAATATCGCCACTTTTTATCGCGGATGATGGTCAATTCGTCACAAAAAGTTTTATAATTGGAGGAGAAACCAATCTTGCAACTGGTTCGAACAAGAATTCATTCATTGGTAAGTGATTTCAAGCAATTTCTTCCAACTGAGCTCCCTGCCGTGAATTAGCATTATTGTGAAATTTAGAGGACTTCGAAAATTTTCGAAATTAATGAAACCAAGAATGAAACCTAGACTTTCACTCGGTGTTGCAGGCAAGAACAACCTTGGATTGATGAGAACTCTTGATATATGTGGAGGCATCACCAAAGCTCAGGTTGAAAGTATAAAATCCCTTATCTATTGCAAAATGGCCTTAGGGACAGTGCAAAATTTATTATATTACATGGCCGGTGGAGAAGAAAAATTCTTGCAAAAAATCTGCTTACCCCTTATAAAATTACTGCAAAAAAACCAACTGCCCTGTCACCTTTTCCTTAAAAAATGTATATGCCCCGTATTCGTGAGCATTAGATGTTATATAGTACTATAGTACGGCAGATGAATTTGCTAATGACCATTACAAAATCCATTTTTGTTCTTACAAGTCTTTGTCAACAAAATATTGACTTTGAAGACGACAAGATGTGATCGATGGACCGTTCTTGCAGAAAATTGACATGGAAATTCTACATCTTTTTATACACATCTCTTCAAGCATTTCTCATCTTGCCTGATTTGCAATTTCATCTTCAAAATGAACAACTTTTATGTTTCAAATTGCACCTTGAGCTCATACTTATTTGCCCACTAAAAAGTGCTGACCCCGTTCTGCATAAGCTCAAAAAAAGTAGTTGCCCTGTTGCGTTTTGCACCGGCCATGTTATAAAATGAATTTTGCACTGTCCCTTATCTTTGGGATTTTTGTGATAATAATAATAATAATATACGAATATTTATACAGGATAAAAACACTTCAGCGAATCATCGCTGTTATCAATGTGTGTCCTGTTAAAAATATATCAAATGAAAGTTATTAAAAAGTTCCTAGTTACAATCTAATCAATGAAATAAAAATTTGAAAACATTTACAATGGTTCCTTGAGCTGATTAAGATGTTCTATTTAACTAAAATAGTCTTTGAGGCTTTTCTCGCGTGAACACTTTCGAAATTGTCGCTCTGGAGCTGTCCCCAGCCATTTAATTGGGCTGTTTTTGCATAAGAAATTTCGTTTACATAATTTTTTTTACCGATAACAGAATGACAAAAGAAAACAAAACAAGATGTGTACCGTCCTATTAATACTTTGCCTCTATAAATTGCCGCAATTAAGCATTTTCCGATCGAAAACATTACATTTTTTTTCCTAGATCAGACTCTCGACGGCATGAATTGCTGCCTTCCATCCTTCGATTTTCGAACCCGTTGTGCGCAGGCGCCCGTCGTTTCCGCTTTGTCGAGGAGCACGGAATGTTGGAATGGTGGATCCAGGAACTGTGGGTTAAGGGATCAGTTGGTCAGATGGACTTCAGAAAATAGAATTTGGGCAAATCTACTCCTACTTGACTTTGCTTGATTTGATAGAACAGAGCCATATTTGAGATTACCCCCAAACAGGTGAACAAATATTATTTTTGCCTCATTTGGAATTGGCTGCCCCCAGAAGCAACAACAACAACATCAATTCAAGATTCATAACAACAACAACATTGCATTTCAAAAATTAACTCAGTTGATTGGTTTAACGAATTGTGTTAAATGTGATGTGTAAGAAATGAAGCTGCTAGGCATCAACAAGTCCAAGATGAAGTGAATGCCCTTCATTGCAATGCCAATGTTTTGGAAGGTAAGAACTTTTAGGCCTAAAACTAAAACCTATAATTGCTTGCTTCTAAATTAATAAAAAAATCTTAGAGGTGGAGGTGGGTCACCTAGCATTACTATTAATGTAATATAATTGAAAACTGTTACATGTCAGTTCTGTATGTTGAAAAGAATTTTAAACGCAGCATATTATACATTCTGTACAATTTGTATGACCAAGTTTTTTTCAAGTAGCAATTAGTTCAGGAACGGTTTTACTATTATTTTACTTTGGCATTTTTCTGACTACAACCCATAGTGGAATCGAGGTAGAACCGCCCGCCATATGCCTGTCAGGAATATTTTCCGTACACCACAAGGTAATCCATAGCTTATTGTTCCCCCATAAGATTTAGAGATTTTAGGCTTGGCGTACGCCAAAGTCAAGGTCCTGTCTGCCATATATAAATATGGCGGAAACCACCTCGATTCCAGTATGGACTACAACCTATATAATATTACACCATTGACTATTAGCTCAAGGGCGCCTACCTTGTATGAATTTGGGTTATTGGTCGGCCAGGTCTAAAACAAGGACAACACTGACCAAAAAAGTAGTCCGCAGTTTTCTTGTCCGCGTTTTAGATTTGCGCAGAATGGTAAAGTCTTAAACGCGGACAACGATTTCGCGGACATTGAAGTATTTGAACGTTCTTAAGAACGGACAACGAATTTGAACGTTCATAAGTCATTTTTTGTGTTTCTCCATAGTAAACATTATCTCTTTCCATCATTTCATATTACACGAATACTGTTCTTGGAATCTGTTGCACCCTTTGTTGAGATTGCATGCAGGTAGTGGTGGTGGTCGTCTGAAGAATGGGGCTAGGCACAGATAGGCTATAAGTAACTTGGATCAGCCGATAGTACTTAAAGTTTCTTGATAGTACTAAAAGTTTCTTAATTTGTTTCTTATTTTTTGAGTGCATAAATTATGATGTCGTTTCCAACACTGCTTTCTTGTCCGCGTTTTAGACTTTACCATGTGGGAAAATCTAAAACACGGAGAAGAAAACTGCGGAATATTGTTCTCACTTGGTCCGTGTGTCTGAGTTGTCCGCGTTTTAGACCTGGCCGATATTGTTCCTGGAAAAAATATTGCAATTTATCTCCATGATAGCTTTTTAGGGGTTTCGCATTTTCATGTCAGGATTTTGACACATCTGCACAATGTTGCTATCTTCTATTTCAAATGAAATTTATTGCCGATAATATGCTGCATTTAAAATGCTTTTCACTAAACAAAATTTGTTGCAAGGAGTTATAACGGAAATTATAAATAATAAAAAGTGTTGCCATCTTCTTGAGCGATTGTCAAAAACTTCAACCTGCCATAGAAAATTAACCGTTTAAAGAGAATCAACGGATATAAAAGCCCCGTGCGGGTATTCTATTATTAGCCTATCGTATTTGATGATGTCGACACGTGCGTGGATATTGTTTAGCCAGAGGAACAATAGTGTGCGTAGGAGTTTTCTTTGTCCTATTTATAGACAACCTCTTCTTAGCTCCGTTGATTCACTTTAAGGGTTTAAGTCAGGAACCTGAAATTTCAAATTTAGTCCTTTCTATGGGTAACAATTGAACATGAAAAAATGTGAGCGCGTTTCACAAACCTGACTTGACATGCCTCTGTTCAAATTATTTGAAATGACCCACAAACAAATTGTTATATTTACTGTATGTAACATTATTACCAAAGAGAGCCCAACAAGTTCATCTCCAATTTTGGTCAATAACCACATTATGGACTCTTGGCCCTGAAGAAAATATAAAAGTTGCTCAAATTCGTAAATGATAACCTTCATTATCTCCATGCAAAATTTGGCAACCACAACACAATCTCCTAAGCAGCTAGAGGTGATTGAAATTGCATGGTAAGGGTGGCCACATCTACGGTAACCACAAAATTTCTTAATAAATATAGCTGTTGTTTTTTGGAAAATTTAAACGCATCTATCAACTTTGAATAATCAATGTTTGTTTTAGGTTACTATCTACAGTAAAATGCTCTTTATTAGACCATTTCGACAATCAATATCGGAGACTGGGGAGAGCGGTTTGTTCTGGTAAATGGCGGATGCAGTTCTGGTAAATGGCTGCCACGGAACTTTTATGAATGCTAAATTTCCCTCTACAGAACTGTTAGTTTTAATTCACAGTTAAAATAGAGAAATTATGACTTAATTAATAACCGAAAAGGTGCCCCATCACTAATAAACCTCGTAACTAAAGNAAATAATTTTCCTGTGAGGAGGAGTTCAGGCTGCACGCAGGCTACCCGAGCGTCTCTGTTACACCATTGTCTGCGAGCGGAACTGAGTCTCTCAAGCAATATAAAATTGCATTAAGAAAATAGAGGAGCAAGTTACAGACCTCAGTGCAATCTATGATAAGCTATTGCTAAATTAGTCATTCTATACAAAATCTACAGTAGCTTCATATCACTGTTTGCAAAGACCTGCACTTTAGTGTGGTGTATAGGGGGTCGGAAAAACTTTCCAAAGGAACTAAAGGTCCCTGAAGGAACCAAAGTTGGCAATGCTCGCAAGAATCAAGTTCCACTCACTAAACTTTTTAAAATGATTCCTACTTGCAGTAATTTGGAAAATAATGATATTTGTATTGCCAAAAACAGCTTTTACTCTGCATAGTTTTTGATTGTATGTATTTTGGGTCTTTCTTATCAAATTGTTTCCATTTTAGCTGGCATGATGGACTGTTCTTCAACTGGAGAATGTTAAAAAACATCCCCAGGACAAATTTCGACCCCAGTGATATAACAGCAAAAAATATATGAGAACATGGAGAGGCGAATTATGAATTCAGTAGCTGATGAAAAATTCTCTGATCCTAATGACCACAGTAATGCTGACAAAATAATTATCTGCAATGGAAATGATCTGGAAATTAAGATCGAGGAGGAAACTAATTCATATGAAATATCTGAAGAACGAGATACTGATGCTAAATATCTCACATGTGATCTGACAACTTACGTTTGTGATATATGTGGTCAAGGATTTAGTGAAAGTAGCAATCTCGATTCACACAAACAAAATACTCATATTAGAGAGAAGTCTTTCATTTGCGATTTATGCGGAATAGGATTTAGTCTCACAGATGACTTTGAAAGACATAAACAAGTCCATTCTGGGGAGAAACCTTACCAATGTAACATAGTTGGAAAAGGAGCCAAAAGCAATCATGTTGGCAAAACAATTATTGGCAATGAAAATGGTTTGAAAATTAAGATTGAAGCAGAAGTCAATTCTTGTTATATCCATGAACAAGAATTTAGTGATAGTAGCAGTCTGAACAGACTCATTTTTGAAAATGATATTCAAACTCTTGCTGGAGAGAAACCTTACATTTGTGATACATGTGGAAAAGGGTTTAGAATGAATGGAGATCTTAATAAACATAAACGAACTCATACTGGAGAGAAACCTTACATTTGTGATACATGTGGACAAGGGTTTAGAATGAATGGAGATCTTAATAAACATAAACGAACTCATACTGGAGAGAAACCTTACATTTGTGATGTATGCGGAAAAGGATTTAGTGAGAAAGGGAAACTGAAGATACATGAACGAACTCATACTGGCGAGAAGCCATACTTTTGTGATATATGCGAGAAAGGGTTTCGTCAAAGTAGCCATCTCGATAAACATAAACGAATTCATACTGGAGAGAAACCTTACATTTGTGATACATGTGGACAAGGGTTTAGAATGAATGGAGATCTTAATAAACATAAACGAACTCATACTGGAGAGAAACCTTACATTTGTGATGTATGCGGAAAAGGATTTAGTGAGAAAGGGAAACTGAAGATACATGAACGAACTCATACTGGCGAGAAGCCATACTTTTGTGATATATGCGAGAAAGGGTTTCGTCAAAGTAGCCATCTCGATAAACATAAACGAATTCATACTGGAGAGAAACCTTACATTTGTGATACATGTGGACAAGGGTTTAGAATGAATGGAGATCTTAATAAACATAAACGAACTCATACTGGAGAGAAACCGTACATTTGTGATACATGTGGAAAAGGGTTTAGAATGAGTGGAGATCTTAATAAACATAAACGATCTCATACTGGCGAGAAGCCATACTTTTGTGATATATGCGAGAAAGGGTTTCGTCAAAGTAGCCATCTCGATAAACATAAACGAATTCATACTGGAGAGAAACCTTATATTTGTGATACATGTGGAAAAGGATTTATTCAAAGTAGCGACCTCGATAAACATAAACGACTCCATACTGGAGAGAAACCTTACATTTGTGATGTATGCGAAAAAGGATTTATTCAGAAAGGCCATCTTAATAGACATACACGAATTCATACCGCAGAGAAACCTTACATTTGTGATCTATGCGAAAAAGGATTTATTCAGAAAGGCCATCTTGATAGACATAAGCGAGTTCATACGGGAGAGAAACCATACATTTGTGATCTATGCGGAAAAGGATTTAGTCAAAATGCTAATCTCATTGTACATAAACGACTTCATACTGGAGAGAAACCTTATATTTGTGATACATGTGGAAATGGATTTATTCAAAGTAGAGACCTCAATAGTCATAAAGCAATCCATACTGGCGAGAAACCTCACTTTTTTTGCGATGTCTGTGGAAAAGCATTTCATCGAAGTAACACTCTCCTTAGACATAAGCGAGTGCATACTGGAGAGAAACCACACATTTGTGAAGTATGCGGAAAAGGATTTAGTGAGAGCTGGAATCTGAAGATACATGAACGAATTCATACTGCAGAGAAACCTTACATTTGTGATGTATGCGAAAAAGGATTTAGTCGGAATAGTGTTCTCGATATACATAAACGAGTTCATACTGGAGAGAAACCATACATTTGTGATGTATGCGGAAAAGGATTTAGTGAGAATGGCAAACTGAAGATGCATGAACGAATTCATACTGCAGAGAAACCTTACATTTGTGATGTATGCAGAAAAGGATTTAGTCAATATGCTAATCTCATTGTACATAAACGAGTTCATACTGGAGAGAAACCTTACAATTGTGATACATGTGGAAAAATATTTAATCGAAGTAGCACTCTCCTTAGACATAAGCGAGTTCATACTGGAGAGAAACCATACATTTGTGATGTATGCAAAAAAGGATTTAGTCAAAATGCTAATCTCATTGTATATAAACCACTTCATACTGGAGAGAAAGTGTACATTTGTTGTGATGTATGTGGAAAAGTATTTAATGCAAATGAAAATCTTATTAGACATTAGCAAATTCATAATGGTGAAAAACCGTGAAATATGTAGGAAAGGGCATCTGTAATATGATATTTGTGATATGTTTGGGATTGGATTTAGCGAGAGTTGCAAACTCAAGATGAAGTCATCCTGGAGAGAAAACTTGCATTTGTGAAGTAAGTGGAAAAGGATGTAGTGAAAGTTGGAATCTTGAGAAATATCAAGGAATTAAAAGATGAGAGAAACCGTCGTCGTGATATATTTGTAAAAGTATTCAATCGAAGTTGCAGTCTGCACAGACTTAAACGAGTTGATACTGGAGTAAGGGATACCGGGGCTAGTTGTAACAGGGGCAAGTTGTAAGAAAGGCTATTCCACAGCAGTTATAAATCTGTGGACACCAGTTGTTGTGTGCGTGCATGTTGGTTATTACCATCAATTTAAACGGTAGTTCAAACGGTGGAATGTTGGTGGTTGTAAAAAGTTGTAACAGTAGCAAAAAATTCTATCAAAATTGACCAATTTTATACGAAAGGAATTATTTTGTATTGTTTCTTGTTTTTGAACAATTCTTGCATTAGAATGGTAAACATTACATTTTGAGATAAAGTTTGTTATTGAAGTGTAGAATATTGCTTTTTGAGATAAATTCTTTTTGATGATAGCCTAAGAGATGAAGGTAAACGCTCGAAAAGTGCTTAGCCAATGATGATATTATAAAGAATTTGCTTTTTTCTTGCAAGGAGAAGATTGCCTTTTTGAACTTTTTCGAAAAAGCATCACAAACAGCTCCGATCTCCCCAAAAGCTGTGTATTTGTTGTATTGTAGAAAAGGATTTGATAACAGTAGTGCCCTTAGTAGACATGAGTAATTCATACTGGAGAGAATTATACATTTGTAAAATTTGTGGAGTCATACGGAGGCCTACTGGAGAGAAACAAATACATATTTAATCGTATGTAAAATTTTAGGAGACTGGTATATGCAGTGGCGGAGTCAGGAGGGGGGGGTATGTGGGGGTAAAGCCGGGAGGGGGGTAACTTCCATATATAGAGCAACGGGAACGTGCCTCATATAAGGATGGGTTTCGAACCTCGATAATCCCTAAATATGGGTCTCAAAATGTAAATGTTCCACTAGAAATGGGTAACTTTTCAAATTGTAACAGGAAACTTGTCGAGTTTTGGTTTTCGATGTTTGATTTTTTTTCGCTTTAGTTCTGAAACTTGGTTGGTGGTAACTTTATCTTCATAATTGTGTGTTTAAAGCGAAATGAAGCTTGATTTGTAACAAGTTCAAGAGGCTTTTCCCCTCAAAATCCTTAAAAATGGGTATGAAAATCGACCGAAAATCCTTAAGGATGGGTCTTTCCGTAAACGTTGGGCGGCACGTCCCCGTTGAAAATGTAATAAAAATGTCTCGGTATACCTTGGACTCCCTCATCCTGAAAGTTTTGAACTTTTAGTTCCTCAGACCTTTTTTTCTGGCTTCTCCGCTGGGCAGATGGCTTCCAGTCATCCTAAAGAAAATTTAGAACTGTCCATATTTCACAGATAAGGATGAGGCTTGTCCTAAAATTTGCTTGATGCTTCATTCAAACCACCTGCCATAAAAATTATTTGATTTTGAATTTTAAGAAGACCACCTGATAGTAAAAGGTATAATTATGAAGCACTCCAGCCAAAGTAAAAACTCGAAATCCCTTAAACACGAAGAAAATGGGGTACAAAAATGCTTTTAAACAAAGGATCCCGATAATGGAATGACCTCCCTAACAATGTAAATACACGAAACAGGTAAAGCGTTTGCAGAAAACATAAAAAGAATAATGATGCATAACTACAGTAAATCCCCGCAGATAAGAACTTACTTTTTTTAGAGCCAGGCTGCATTAGGTTCTTATTCCAGAAGTAATTATGTTCATGTCAGGGTATAGAGGTTCTTATTCGAAGGAACCCTTGTGTAAACCTATTAGCAGTTATAACCAAGAGATTTTCAGCCCTGTTTTTTGTTTTCACAATGATATTAAGGACCTAATAACTAATTTCAAGCTTACAGATACCAGAGGAGGCGGTTCGAATTTGAACAGCCAACTGGCACAAAAACGAACTTAATAAGGAAAATAAAAAAATTAACTTTATTACCCTTGCCATAAGTACATATTTTTCCATCAAACTGAAACAGGTTCTTAATTACGAGGTGCATAATTTAGAAAAGACAGCCTGTAGGTTCTTATCTTTGTAGGTTCTTATATGCGAGGATTTACTGTATTAAATTGACTAGTTCACGATTCTTACATACCGTACCTATCCATCCTTTTTGACTCACGTGTACAAAGTACAAGTAGAGTCTATGGGATGGGGGGAAATTTCGTGTCTCCTGTATCCTGTGATAATTGGGTATTGTTTTTAAACAGACAGCGATTGTCTGGTCGATTGTTTTTCAACAAACAAAGCTTGTGATCATGCCTTGCGATATTACTTGTCTCCGGTGCAATAATTGTTCGAAAGCTCTGCTTGATTGGGAGAAAGGACAGGCTAAACAAATAGGATTTTATGTCTGTGTCATGGCTGACTGACTTCAATTCAAATTCAAAAGTAATTACGTAAATATGCAAATGATCAAAACAAATTCTTTCTTTTAATACCACAATGGGCTGTTCAGTTTCTTGGGTGCACAATATTAGTAACCAGAGCCAATTTCAAAGGAAATTTATCCTACTATTTCCTTTGAAATCGGGTCTGGTTATCAGGCTAGCCTTGCATTCAAGTAAGGATTGACTCATTGTTGCTGAAAACAGTAATGACGTCAATGTTAACATCGAAGGGCTTTCTCGGAATCTGATTGCAAGAACATACAGAGTTGAGGGCAATAGGACATCTTGTACGCCTAAGAAGTAACCCTATAGATTTTCCGTCGCAGCTCAGGAACAATGGAACAGAGTTTGAATGCTGCCTTTTCAGATATGTACTTTAATATTAGCTAGAAACTAGCTTCCCCATACTTTTTCATTGACATTTTTTACAGCTTTTGAAGGTTTAAATAACGTCCTCAAAGAACATTTTCAAGGCTTGTCAAGTCAGCTTATGAACTTTTTCTTGAAGGTTTCATTTTTATAAAAGTTGTTCTTGTTTTTAGAAGCAATTGAAGTTTTTGAAGCTGAAAAACATTGTTATGTAATGGGATTTTCTAAAAATGATATATCTCCTACGACCTTCTCAATAATAAATTTAACGTGAGTCCCCCCAAGGGTCCTTTGATTCTTTTTAAATTTGAAATGACTGTATTGGTAACATTTTATTCATCTTATTGTTTTAGTGTTTTCTCTTTATGTTCATGGCCCAGACTCGATAAGCCATGCTTCTCCTGGGTCGCGCTGGGATCGCAGAAGTAGAGAAGACCTAATCGAGTCCGAGACCTCTTGGTGGGGCCAGTGGAGTGGCCACGGGGAGGGATGGGGGGCATTTGCCCCCCCCCCACTTCTGTCAAAAGATGGTCCTCGAGATTCTTTCAAAAACGATGAGAAAGTAGCTGGGTATAGGTAGTGTGGGTAAGAATATTTCCAAGAAATGCTGGAAAGTGACCAGGAGAGTCATGCTAAGCCAAAGTAAAGGTTTGCATTTTTTTATTTTTCCCAGACGTACTATCACAGAATTGTTAAGGCTTCCATCTCGGGGTTAAGCAAACATTGGATTGTGAGAAGCGTTCTAAGACGAAGTATAAGGTCTCTTTACGCAAAAATTTCCCCAAAGATGGCGATTCATAGAAAACTGTTACAAAATTGTCAAAGTTTCCAATTGGTGAAGATGGGATGGAGATAGGGATCAGTGGCGGACTGGCCCACCGGCCCGTGGCAAAATGGCAGGCGGACGGGCCCCCCTCAAAATCTGGCAAAATGGGCCCCCTTATCACTATACATTAAGATCGCTCCTTGTTAGTAAACTAGGTCAATGAAACGTGTGCACTTCAAGGCTTCTATCCAAATATTAACTCCACGAGAGGGCCTATGACAACCAATACTTAGCATACAAAGTCTTATGACATTGTTGCTGCATTGTCGGTCACTCAATTGAGTCAATAGCGAAAGATCCTTCTGAAAGATTTCAAAAACTCGTTTACGAAATACTAATTGGTGTCCTAAATAAAAGGTAACAGATTTGATCAGGGCTAGCAATGCGAATTTAGCTCCAACCAATTCGCAATAAGTTTGAAACAAATCCTAGAAAGTTGTCTTGAACATAGATACCTTGCTGGTTGATTTTTGTGCTTCGAAAATTGAAGTATTAATCTTGAAAGTTTAAATTTGCATTCACCTCCAAACCAGAGCTTTGCCGCTTTGGTCTTAGCAAATTCTTGAAACGTAGTGAATAAATCAATAATAGCCTTGATACAATTTGAACAAAAATAAGATCATATTATATGGTATTTGCTAGAGTTCACCTATAATGCATTTCTTTTATGTTTCTTTAATTTTGATTCTTAATTTCGATGTGCTTCAGGAATTTGCTTAGGCCAAAACGCCAAAGCTCTGGTTTGGGGGTGGAGTCAATTTAGACTTTAAATAATAATATGTCAACATTGGAAGCACCAATATCAATAAACAAGGTACCAAGTTAACTTCTCACGATTAAGTTATTGCGAAATGATTGGAGCTAAATTGGCATCGCTAGCCCTAACCAAATCTGTTACCTTTTATTTGGGAAAACCCGCGTGCGCCAAAAAAAACTATCCACTTCGGACAGACCACGATAAATCGTACACTGGACTGATTTTTGAAAATTTATGACTTAATTTTAGCTAAAATTCATAGTTAGATTCAAGGATTTTTGTAAAATGTTTAGTCTTGTTTTTCTTGAGCTGTAATCGAGTTTCATAAAATTTTCGGACTCGAAACACTAAAAACGATAACAAAACATCGATCAATTTTTAAAAAGACCCGATATGAATGGACAAAGAGAAACCGTTCGTATTGATTTGGTAATTCAAAAAATCGATTAGTTATAATCTGCAGCACGAACCTTAGTTCAACGTTTGGGAAAATGTAGCCGTATATTCTTTTAATGAATAAAATGATGTGGACGGGATGCTAATTTAACAAAAACTGTTACAAAATTGTGAAACTTCTATTTTAGCACTGGCAAACAAGGGATTCGTAGAAGTGTTCTAAGCCAAAGTAGAAGGCGTGTCTTCAAAAATGTCCTGGGGCTCCGCCCCCAAACCTCTTCATTTTAGTACCCCCAGTTAATTTGTCCTGGCCACGCCGCTGGGTGGGGCTCTACTGAATTGAATAGTTGGAATTGTGGATCCAGGAACTGTGGGTCAAGGGATCAGTTGGTCAGACGGACTTCAGAAAATAGAATTTGGGCAAATCTACTCTTACTTGACTTTGCTTGATTTGATAGAATAGAGCCAGATTATCCCCCAAACATGTGAACAAATATTATTTTTGCCTCATTTGGTATTGCCTGCCCGCAGAAGCAACAACAACAACATCAATTCAAGATTCATAACAACAACAACATCATTTCAAGAAGCAAACTGAATGTTGGGAGATTTGAAAATTGCTGTTCTTTCCATCTCGAAATCAATGGATATGTCAAAAGAAGAAGAATCAATTGATTTGTTTCACGAAAGTGTTAAATGTGTAAGAAAGGAAGCTGCTGAAGGCTATCAACAAGATGAAGTGACTGCCCATCATTGCAGTGTTTTGGAAGGTAAGAATTGTTTAGTAGGCCTAAAACCTATCATGATGCTGCTAATCAAAGAAACCTTAAGGTTAGGTGTCAGTCATATATCGATGTTGTCCCCGCTTAGCGTCATTCCGACGTTAATGGGTGGGGGGTCAACAACCATGACGCTAAAAATAAGAATTATTTACATCGATTTTCATATAGACGTATTTCCGTAATATTGTGAATGTTTTTTGATAATTTATAATTCATCTCCCACCCTGAACCCATTTCCACGCGATCTGCTCGGTCGGAGACTGTTTGATGAATTGCTGTTGGATCGCTGAAGAAGTTAGGCCTGGTACTTCCCGTTCTCTTCCAGTTAGGCCAGGTTGGAAAACATGTATGAATTTGCCTACGCGTATAGGCCTACCTTAGCCTATTATGTCAATTATAGGCCTTTTATCAGTTTTGAATGGACCGACGCTAAAGGTGGGGGGTGGGGGGGTCCAAAAGTTAGCGTCGGAATGACGCTAAGCGGGGACGAAATCGATATATGACTGACCCCTTACTGTAACCCTTCAGACAGCGATTAAGAAACTCTACTTTTCACGGCCGTTCCTTAAACTATACCAAACAAACTTATATGTTATATTCGAAGCAGAATAAAACGTAGAATACCATAAAAATATAACCAGTTGATTAAATAAAAACGAAAATGATTTAAATATTCCAGATTTTATTTTAGGCGAAATCGACCACCCTTGCGAAAAAATCTTGGTGTACCTCATCAGGCATTGTTCGACCAAGGCCATCTATTTACCTAAGACTTAAGGTCCTGAACTGCAAAAAAGTGTCACAAATTTTTGATAAAACGTGCTGTCTAGAAATAATGCAATTTTAAATTAAAATGTTAATGTCTGAAATGTCATTTTTAACTTTTAAACCCGTATAAAATTCGGACCAGTGGATCTATCATAAGTCACTGACACCGTTTGGAAGTTATATGCTTTGTGACCCTGTATGCCAAGTGTAAAGCGATTTGATTGGCCCGTTAGGTACACCAAGGTTTTTTAGTACCCACCAGTACCCCGGAATCTTGTTTCGAGAAATCAGGCTTTTATCAAATTGAAGCAAAACGCGCGGGAAAACGATTAGGCTTGAAAGTGCAAAAATAAAGCCGCAAGTCAAGCAATAAAGCTTTAGCGCAGTTTTGGTCAATCGTTATATCAAGAAAATAGCAGCAGGGGATGTTGTGAATATAGCTGCAAGGTCAAGTGAGTTTACTTTAATCCTCTGAAGTCTATTCCCGCAGTTTTTGAGAAATATGATTGCTTCTTTTAAAATGCTCAAATTTCCCAGTAATTGTGGTTATTTCTGGAAGTGAGTTGGTTGAAACGGTACTCAAATATTTAAACCATTAGATTATGACGAAAACGAAAAATCGAGAATTTTTTGTCTGAAGGGTTACAGTAACCTTAAGA
>REGM01000221.1:126687-163299 GCA_004194415.1 Aurelia aurita | reverse complement strand
GTTAAAATATGATGGAAGAACGAACACGAGAGAGTAGGCCATCTAACGAACATAACACAGCGAAGATGAAGAAAACAACAGCAACTCTAATTTACATGAGCACGCTAGAGTCGTACGATGCTCCTACACAGCGGTCTATAGCAATGGTCATCATATAACAATAATAATAATAATGAGTTCTTAACAGTGGAGTCACTATTCTCAGTTTATTGTCGGTCAGACACATTGGTCGTTTTACCCACTGGATATGGAAAGTCCGTCATATTTCACCTGTTACCTTGGCTTTTGTCAAATGAATCTTCTCCTGGCACGGTGATTGTTGTTTCTCCCCTTAATGCCCTGATCTCAGATCAAATGAAAAAGTTGCGCAGCCTTGGGATTTCGGTTGGCTTTCTTCACCAGTCTTCTGGTTGTGAAGATGTCTCTTCCGAAGAAGCTGCATCTGCTGACCTACTTGGCAGTGCTCCTTGTGCTGCTGCAGGCAAAGATGGACAGCATAGCTTGTCGGATGCTAGAATAATTTTTGTTCACGCTTAGACAGTTGTTGGTCCATCAGAACAAACCATGAATATCTTGTTTGGGGCCAATCTTCAAAAGAATGTTGTTTCTTGTGTCATCGATGAGGCACACTGTGTTGTTGAATGGGGTTCAAGGTGAGTTGGAAGTGGACTATTACTTCTTGTAAGTGTGTATATATATATAGATATATAGATAGTGGAGGCAGTTTGGTTATGAATCACAACCAGATTGTTCCTCAAATTTCTTTTTCCCTTTTAGTTCACTATGAACAGATTATTGGCAAGTTTTGCCATCTTGTCAGTCTGGATTCAACAATCTTTTGCCAAACTTTTTGGTGGATACACCCCTACTCTTTCAGAATTTTATATTCTGGCATAGTTTCCTTTCAAATTTTGCCAGATTTCTATCAATCCTTATTCCTGACTCTCTTAAGCTTGGCGCATACAGTATATATTACATTTGTTGGGGGAGAGGACTCGTCATCGCCGTCTTGTATCACACAGATAAATCGTGCTTTGATGCCACCCTTTCTACTGATAGTTTTCGTTCAAATTCTCTTCTGCAAATAGTTAAAGCACATTCTTCTCTTTTAGGAATGATGCATTTAGACCTGACTATGGTAAACTATCAGCTCTTCGGTCCTATTTCCCTGATGTACCTGTAATTGCACTAACTGCCACTGCACCTTATTCTTATGTCAAACTGATTGTGAAGCTTCTCCAGTTGCAAAATCCAAAGTATGTATCACGCTCACCAAATCGCCCAAACATCTTTTACATGAAAAAAAAGCGTCTCCCTACAATCTATGGCTCAAAATCATATGATGACATTTTGCTCCCACTTGCAACTTCATTGAAGTCTTCTCCCATCAGCTATCCATTAACAATCATATATCTTCCACTCAAATGGTGTGGTTATGCCTATCGTGTGTTTGAAAATGTCCTTGGTGATGACCAGTACCTACCCCATGACGAAAAGATTGCAGAAAACCGCTTGTTTGCTCAATTTCATTCGCCACAAGAATCAGCAATGAAGGATATGATTTTGCATCAATTGGTCAAATCCCATCCAGTTTGCCGTGTAATCTTTGCCACCTCTGCACTTGGGATGGGGGTTGATGCCCCATATATCGAAAGCATCATCCACATTGGACCCCCTAGATCAATAGAAGCGTATTTTCAGGAGACAGGCAGAGCTGGTAGAGGAGGACGTCAAGCTGAGGCAGTGCTTTATTACAATAATACTGACATCAGTAAGTCAGTGAAAGAAATGTCAGATTCTGTAAGAAGCTACTGCCTTAGTGAGGATTTGTGCCTCAGAAAACAGCTCCTTAGCCATTTTCATTTCCAAGCTCCTTCATGTGACAAACATAGTTGTTGTGATGTTTGTATGGAAATGTGCACTTGCAAGGAATGTGATGCTAAAAAAAAGTTTATCTCTAAGCCCATGTCAGTGGATCAAAATGCAGCTCCCTTAGTGCGTTCCTTCTTCAGTAGCAATAGCAAAGTGGCCCTTGTGAAAGATCTCAAAGAGTTAAGGGTCCAGATGGGAAGTGGTTACATCCGTTTTGGTGGTGGTATTGATGCTGCAACAGGGTTAACAGTATCCTTGATAGACAAAGTTGTTGATATGTGCATCCAGGTAACAGATGTTGACTTTCTTATGGAAAACTTTGACTTCTGGTTCAGGGAGCATGCTGAAAGTTTCTTTGAAATCATTTATCTAGCTTGAATCTTTACCTAGACATAAACGTTATAATTTATCTGGGTATATATACGCATGCAAGAAGGGGGGAAGGGGGGTTATGCTGCTACAGAATTGTATTCATTATGTTGATAAAACTGTTTGTTACGTATCCCATCCATTCGCCTAAACAGGATGGCCCAAAAAAGAAACCCCCAGGATTGAAAAAGTGCTCTAGATCTTTCTATTGATTATATTGTTAAGTTGTATACTGCACCAAGAGCGACACAAGAGACGAAATCAATATAAGCTATACTTACAGAGAATCAAGGCCAGGAGGGGGGGTAATCCATTATCCGGTCATGCAGGGATGAGCGGTAATAGACAGTTGCGCTAAGGATGGCGTCCATGAATTTTTTACCAAGATCCTTTGCTGTATTAGAGACATCAACCAATCAAATCAATCGAAATTCAAGGCGACGTAAAGCATCATGTTAAAAAATTCCCGTNGGGGGGGGGGGGGGTGATCCACTATCCGGTCATGCAGGGATGAGCGCTAATAGACGGTTGCGCTAAGGATGGCGTTCATGAATTTTTTACCAAGATCCTTTGCTGTATTAAAGACATCAACCAATGAAATCAATCGAAATTCAAGGCGACGTAAAGCATCATGTTAAAAAGTTCCCGTCCGCCATCTTTAGCACCATCGTCTATTTTGGGGTCTCCTAAGTCCGCAAATCATACTATTGGGGACAACAAGGTTAAATGTTCAGTACATACTTTTTGTGCCATCCTCTCAGACAGTAGGGCCTCTTTCTGACATATTGAAATGAGCATTTCCAACGCATATTTGGAATAGTTATTGTTCGCTTTGAAAAAAGACAACAGGAGCTTCTCGTTGACTGCAGCCCTGTCACCATCACCCTCTGCCACCGTATCTTTCAGCTGAAGTAACATTACGGTTAAATTTATAAACTGCAGACCGTAGTTTCTGATGTAGTCATCATCTTGTTTCACCAGATTCTCTGGCAACGTGCCTGGAAAGAAATTAAAATAGGTGTTCCTAAAGGGTCTTCATTAATGATCTGTTTTATGTTGTAGAAAATTTAGAGGTTTGTAATCTTGCTGAAGATTTATGCATGCGATAAAGGAATAAACGAAGTTGCCAAAAATATTTAGTATGATACCTCAAAAACGTGTTAAATTTTTATCAGAACATTTCGTGAAGTTGAGTGTCTGCGTTGAGGATGCATCATAAAAAACAGTTGGCGATGCTATTATAAGTGCACCCTTCATGAAGAACATTCCTGAAGAGCGCACGGTTACCTTCTTCAAGTACCTAGTGTTAGAGTTGAAACCATATGATACAATGCGAGGGATGCGTTACCTTTAGGATTGCCAGCCGCTTGAAAATTTCAAAGAAGCAGAAAAAATCATGTAAGTAGTTGTCCGTTATTTAGGAATTCTATGAATTAATTATATATTTCATTATTGTAAATAGTTGACCTTAATTTGCACATCTTTGCTATGGTGTTTTAGCCAACTTTAAACAAATCTATCATTCCCAAATATCATTAAGATCAAACCTGGATTCGTATCGTTCATGTATGCGTGGTCTGCACTGGCATTCATTGCATGTTCTTTCAGGCTTTCATACTGTGCAATAATTTGCTCATCTGGATCGTGGAAGACATATTGGTCAACGAATTTTCCGATGACTTCATCAAGAAACTGCTGCTTCACGACCTTTTGCTTGTGTAAAATATTCTTCGGTGGGAGATTTTTGGTTGCTTTGCCTATCAAATCCTTAATACCCCAGAATTCCATTGCTGCTGCGATGATGTATGCTTTTCCCACACTTATGAAAAGTTGTTCACTGCCTTCATAGCTGCTTGTCACCTTCTCTGCGTTTGCGTTCTTCCTGTTGTAACGCTCTTTGAAGAAGTGGAGCGTTCCAATTTCTCTGGTTGACTTCTTGTCGTACAAATTTGCATAGCTATACTGTTGAATAAGAAGAAAATTCTTAAGCTATTTGTTTAATAATCGGTCTTTGGGGGTGCTACTTGGGTCTCAGAACGAGCAGTGCTCTGTTTTAGGATGTTAGTGAACAGACGATTCAGATTATTCAATATACCACATTGTTTATTATCTAATAAAGTAGTAACTCCATTCCTTCGTTCTTTCTATTCCGATTGCGTCTGGACTGATAACTTTTACGAAAGCATTTTCTGAAAATTAGAGCAAGTTAACCAGGCCGTTGGTGGAATTCCCATTTCATCAAGTCACAGTCTACCCTGGGTGCCTTATAATAAGGCTCTGGCACCCAGGGTAGTCACAGTCCCACCACAAGATCCCCATTCTCAGGCAAATTGCATTTCCTGTTATACGTACCGTATATGCACGCATCATGCCCTTGCCCGGGGGATGGGTCCCCGGGGATGGTTGGGGAATTCCAAACAGAGCATAAGATTTGCCCCATGTATGGGGCCCTTGGTCATGTAAAGTCCCCGTTTATCATTCGTTTATTGTATTATTCTTTTAACAAATCATCCTGCGTCAACATCAAAATCCCGGGGGCCTGGGGCAACATCTCCCGGAAAGTTGCTGAATTCTAACGGAATCACCCGACCATCCCCGGGGACCCATCCCCCGGGCAAGAGCATGACACGTGCATAAATCTTCGAATAAGCCCTCAGGGGGCTTATTTGTAAAAATCAGTTTTCACAGTACTTCATTCATTACAGTTTTTACAGGACTACGGTATTTCATCGGGACCCTATTTTAATAAGTTGTTTTCATCAAGCTTGAAACAACTTACTTGAAGAAATGATGCTTTTGTATGCCAGAGTTCACAAGTGTAAGGAACTGTGTGATCAAATCTTTGTGCTGCAGTCTTGTTGCCAGCAACCAAATCTCTTGCTCCAGCAAACCGAACACGAGTTAGTTGGTCTCCACCAAACGGTACTGAAATCCCTGTTAGCGGGTCGTTTGTATCTTCCTTCATTATATGTGCACCTATAATAATAATGATACTAATAATAATAATTGAGGTTTGAGGAGTCTTGTTGACACCAAACCGCAAGAAAACTCATCCATTGACTAGAACAATGTGCGTTATCCTATAATAACAACAATAACAATAATAATAATAATGATTTTATTTACAGTTGGTTAACTAACTATAGTCTAATATCAACGACATAAAACTAATTCAAACCAACTATCTAATTATAAACATAACAGGGTTCTATGTACATATTTTACACGAGCATTTACCTCCACTCCACAGCCGTATTTCCCTTTAAATCTTATTATGCTCTCACCTGGCTGATCCGGACGTGATGCTCTTCCCTCGACTAACTCCATCATCTCGACGAGGTCTTCTTCAAACTTTGCCTCTTCTACTACTCCAGCTTTCTTGTAAATATCGTTTATCCATCGCTCATAGATTCTCATTATTTGTACCACATCTGAATAATCATTTTCAGAGTACAAAAGAACAGGCATGGAACAGATCGTTGTCTTTTGTGCCATTTCGTCAGCATGAGGATGAGGAATGTGGTCTGGAATACAACTCTTTAGAAATCTAAAAAGAAGAGAATTTAATTACCATTGGTTTGGTACAGATTGGACAGTGGGCTCGATCAACGACAATGTAGATTGACCTATAGTTTTTGAGGCACCGTTCCTTTGGAAACTAATACCTTCTATGGGGTACGTTATAAGTACATGCTAAGTAGAGGTGTGGTACCTTGTCCCTCCAAGTTTTTTGTCTTTAATTTTATAAATTCGAAGGCTTGGGAACCAATGGTGCCACTCATTACTGTAAGGGAGAACATTATGTCTTAAAAAGGGAGCTCTGTTTAGCTAACAAAACCACCATTGCTGAGCAGTAAGCGGGCAAAGAGCATATGAATTCAAAAATCACTCGTCGTTTCCATCAAACAAAACATGGATGACACTCTCTGTACCTAGACTTATGACCTCGTTGCTATCGCTCCAAACATTATTCAATCTAATCCGTACCTAAAATATTCAAGAAACTCCAGTAGTACTCTCGCAATGAGGACCTTTGCATTTTCTTTGAACATAGCCAGTTCTTGGTTGCTTGGTAGAAATACTCCGAGCCCCATCCTCTTCAAATCTCTTTGTGGTCTGGCATTGCTCAGGTGGGGAAACTCTAATCTGTTCACAATCAGGTTTGTGGCAAAATAGTGGAGGTCTCTGTTCTGTCTTTCTGATGTCATATCATGGCGCAACTCTCTCATATCCAGATTGTCACCAGTCCCTCTAACCGTCCTCTCATTCTTCACTGCCTCTATGATTTTATTGTCGAAGTGGCCTCCTATCTGTGAGAGCAGGTTTTTTCTCCTTGTGTATGATAAACAAATTCCAACTTTTTGAAGTCGTTCGTTGCACTAAAAGGACAGGAAAGCAAAGCTATTTTACTAAGCAAACTTATTGGCTAGGTTAAATTATTAGTTTTCGTTTTTGGGTTTATATTATATGATTTGCTACAACCAGCGTTTTAAAAAATAGTGTCAGGTGGATGGTTAATTACTAGACGTAATGTAGAGCCTGTGTCTCATGTTTTTCATGCCATAAAATAGATTTCTAAGGTATAGGATTCGAAAGAAAGGTTTATCGTTCTCCAATTGGAAAAAGTAAATGAATTCTTGAATATTTTACCTTTTTAGTGGCACCGCCCTCTGTAAGTACCACAGTAAGCATCCGTTGAATCAGGCTTAAATCTTGACATCGCGACTGCATCAATAATCCATAGGACATCCCAATACGCCGGTTCAGCCTCAGTTCACTTTCTACGTCCCTCTTTTTATCTTGCGATCCAACTGTAACAAAAATATCGAGTAACTCTGGACAGTTATCGTGGATCTCAGAGATGATCTTCATCCAATCAAATGCCATGATGTTTTCGACATCATTCAAACCTAAGCATGACCGTGATCGTTTTATCGTCAGCTTTACAATCTTCTCTCTAATACTTTCTAACTTCTTCTCCCAGATAGCTTTCGAGAGTGACTCACAATGAAGAATGCCATCTGCTATCTCTGATACGCAATTTTGCTGAACAGCTGTTTCCAATCTCAATTTCTCATTTTTGGGTAGTGGGTTTCCAAGTAATGTATCAAGCTAAGGATGAATGTATTTGTTTAATCATTCGATCGCATTTATATCAGAAAGCAAGAATGAAAGACATGAGGCTATGGTATTTCGTATGTATTGTCATAAAAATTGGCAAGTGCCCCCCCCCCCCATGTGAAGGAAATTGTGGTATTACTGTTAAAATATGTTCAGATTTATAAGTAAATAATCACGATAGTTCAATTGACCGCTTTTCTATCTCGCTGGCCTAACTTGTCTCTCGAAAATCCAATGACATGTCCAATTTTCATTTCATAAGAAGTTCTCGTTGTTTTTATTGATGAGATATCTCCTGTACCTGCATGAACCATGCATTGTCATGCCTTTGTCTAGATAAGATACACTCAAGCCATAACAAATAACACCTAAGTTTCTTTCTTATGATGTGATAAGTTGAGTTTCTTAGAATAAATAAGTGTTTGAATGTGATTTGAAAACGAAAATTTTAGGAATAGATAGATTAGTCATTTTCCAGTGAGCTGTCATATGGCATACCACTTTTGGGATAATGGGCCTTGGTACATATGGGCGTCAACATTCTCCCACCCTGTTAGCCAGTAGCCAATTTCTTAAATTGTAGGCCATTTTTGCTGCCAAAATTTTTTTATCAGTTTCTTACATTGTTTATGCTCTATTAAGGTAGAATTGATTTATTTTTGTTGAAAGGGCTTCAAAAGTACCTATTATAATCTAAAAAAAAAACAAGTATTATTAACAACAGCAAACGCACTTAAAACAACTTCAAGGCCCTTCAAAACAATTGTCAATACTGCACAATGTAAAAAAATGTTTGCGTGATCGGAAAACTGAAGCTGCGAATTACAAAAGTTTCATAGCTTTATTAATCCAAGCAACATGTTTCTTGATGTTTGAAAAATTTATCACACTGTTTTTTATGAGATGTTTCTTGAAAAATACGTGCATATCATTCAGCTAACAGTTCCTTATCTTTATTTTTTTGGTTACGAAATGATGATAAGCAAATTACGAAAAGGCTTCGGAACTTGGCAAAAAGGACCTGCAGTAATTTGAACTTTCCTATTTTTACGGAGAAAGCATGTGATCTAATAAAATATTGCTAAAGATATAGAGAGTTTCCACTCTCAATAATTACAACTCCAGCTTCAGGCACTAGAATGGTCTCTTTCCGTTGCATGACCGTGACACTTGCCATCTGTGCCATTCATTGGCTGATCGAGCCTAATTTGCATAAGAATGAAAATTTGAAACTTTGCAACTTTAGTTCGTTTGTCAACGTTTTCAACACTTGTGCCACATGACGAAAGGAGGACAGTTCGCAGATTTTGCTCAAAGTATTCTTGGAAATGTCTTGGAAATATTCTTGGATCAGACATCGAAATGTTAAAAAAATGATCTCAGCTAACATTTGAACAGGAATGAGCAGTCGGGAGCAGTCATCAAAAGGAAGGATTTGGATACTATAGACTGTTGCTGTATCGTTCTAAAATTGGCGGCAAGCAAGCAAACATGACAATGTAAACCGACAAGGAAAGATATGTTTCAAGTAAGTAGAGCTTCTAAGAAAGTTCTTGTTAAGGAACGGTTCTTAGCTCAAAGTCCCTATTGTCTTATTATTATTCGCAAAGATAGTAAGCGATCGAGCTCAAGCTCATATGTTCTGTCCGATGCACTGTATTTGCAAACTTTAACAGATATGGGAACAAACAGGTAATATGTAAGTTACAATAAGCAACTGCATGAAAGAAAATCTATTTTTCAGAGTAACCGAAATTGACTTGTTATATGTTTTGCACATTCTTTTACACTAGGCTAAACTCATTTTATTATGATAAGTACATACCATAAAAATCAAGAGTCTAAAGCTTCTTAAATTTATCAATTTCTTTCTTGTGGGTGCTTGCTATAAGAGACAATTCATGTCAATGTTTCAGTGGTTATGTTTCGCTCATTATTTAAAAATTCTTCCGTACTTTAGTTATTAGTTATTGCAAGACATGCACGCTATGATAGGGGTTTGGTTTCTCTTATAGGAGGAGTAAGCAATTTTCTAGATGAAATCTTGAAACTCAAGAATGAGATTCTAGCTTTTAATGTACTTTAAACACGCGCAGCGGCTCGCATTAAAATTAAAGAAGTTTAGACCAAATAAGATAAAAACAGGCAGTTACCTACCTGCATTGCAGAATTGATGTTTGTTCGAGAATGGCAATCCATCAAACTCGCTTGCTTGCTTTCGGATTCTTGTGCTCTTGGGAGTGCTCTCGCTTGATAACTTTCCTCTCTCGAATTGCTCGAAGCTTCTTGAAGGGAGTCGTCTTCTTGGGGGAAAAGACATCTAGGCAGTATCCGTTTTGGAATTGCATTAGTCGTATTTCTAGAAATTTCCCGAAGAGGTGTATCTTCAGCCAGTCTTCTTTTCTTTGGTCTACCCTCGAGCTCAGACGAAACTATGTTGGTAGCAACTTCTACGTTTTCGGTAACTGCATCCTCCTGCTCTGTCTCCACTTCGGGAGTACCATTGAACAACACACCAAATTCTTTACTTATATTATTTTGAGCATTTTTTCTAAAAATTACGAAGTTATCGAGCTTTCTTTTACACAGCTTGCATATTCTACTTCCTCCACAAAAATTTTCCGAGTTTTGTTTACCTCCCCGTCCTTCGCAGCTTCCAATTATTAGTGATATCTTAGCTGGCAGCTTCTGACTCAAACCGTAGTAACTGTTTATGACGAAAAGATATTTAGATTCTCGGTGGCTGTTACACAGCAAACAAATATTTTTACCAACCGTTCNTGGTACCACCGTTATTCTTACAACGTGAGTAAGATTGTAAGCTAAAAAATAAAAAATTCAAAACTTTTTTGAGATCAAAGGAAGATGTGCCTCTCCTGCAGTAACGATAACGGTGTACCTATATTTTGGTACCACCGTTATTCTTTCAACGTGAGTAAGATTTTAAACTAACCCTAACTTTTACCGTATGATATACAACAAGACAACATTCGAATGCCGCCTGCTAAACTGCACTCTAGCTGAATAAATTCCGGGTCTAAACCGGTCTAAACCTCAGAAAGTGTTGTGAAAAAAATATTTTTCTTCGCCCATGTGAGTTGCTGTGATTTTCTGCGCACGCACGCCCTCACAGCTACGCCGCAGCTTTGCCGCCATTTTGTTAAAAAACATTTTTCCGTCCTGCTGACTGGCCAACAGGATGGAATTTTGCATACGCATGCGATAAAGCTGCAAAATAAAGTTCGGCGTATTTGAGGCTCGCGTGCTGTTGTTACAGTGGTTTGGCGGGAAATGATCACTCGTCATTTTGGGATGCCTGCAGATATATTTTGGAGCCTTTTCAAACTCAGTTTGGGTTCATTTAAAGAAAAAGTTTCCAATGTTAATGATACACAAAGAAGTCATTATAATTTAAATTGTGAAGACTTATCAACGGAGTTACCAAGTGAATTTATCCAGCGTTGTACTGGCCACTGGGACAGCGGCCTAGTAAGGGTGATGAAGATTTGCAGGAGGGACGGCTACCCATTAAAGGCAAGCATTTGTATGATATATGATGGATCCAAAATTACTTAATATTATGCTATTGATAAGAACTGATAAACAGGGTGAAAACTGAAGCCATCAACTCAAGAAAAGCTTCGAATAACCTTGACTAGGCCTATACTTCTTTGCCATATACTGTATACAAAAACTGGTCATGTACTACTATTTTTGAACTCAATACTCAAATTGAACTCAGTCTTATAGAAAAACTAGTCTATGCTACAGAAAGATCTTTTCACATTTGTATTCTACAAAGACTGGGCTATTTTTTGATGCATAGTTTTAACTTTGAATTTTGTCAAGGCTATGAAAATATTTCTCTGAAATATAGCAATTTTATGCCATTTTTGTGAACAACCACAACGCTAAGCCCCCAGAACTACTCAAACAAACACAAATCTTGTAGAAAAACTAGTCTATGCTACAGAAAGATCTTTTCACATTTGTATTCTACAAAGACTGGGCTATTTTTGGATGCATAGTTTTAACTTTGAATTTTGTCAAGGCTATGAAAATATTTTCTCTGAAATATAGCAATTTCATGCTATTTTTGTGAACAACCACAACGCTAAGCCCCCAGAACTACTCAAACAAACACAAATCTTGTAGAAAAACTAGTCTATGCTACAGAAAGATTTTTTCACATTTGTATTCTACAAAGACTAAGCTATTTTTTTATGTATATTTTTAACATTAAATTTTGTCACTGGCTATGAGAATAACTTTAATGTGTAAACCATGTTGTTTGTATGGAGGTAATGTGCTTTAAACCCTGGAGCAATTATCTAATNCTCAAACAAACACAAATCTTGTAGAAAAACTAGTCTATGCTACACAAAGATTTTTTCACATTTGTATTCTACAAAGAATGAGCTATTTTTTGATGCATAGTTTTAACTTTGAATTTTGTCAAGGCTATGAAAATATTTTCTCTGAAATATAGCAATTTTATGCCATTTTTGTGAACAACCGCAATGCTAAGCCCCCAGAACTACTCAAACAAACACAAATCTTGTAGAAAAACTAGTCTATGCTACAGAAAGATTTTTTCACATTTGTATTCTACAAAGACTAAGCTATTTTTTTATGTATATTTTTAACATTAAATTTTGTCACTGGCTATGAGAATAACTTTAATGTGTAAACCATGTTGTTTGTATGGAGGTAATGTGCTTTAAACCCTGGAGCAATTATCTAATACTGTAGTGTGCGATGCTGAATTCCTGGACTACGCCAACATCAAAGCACATATCTTTGAATTAAGTTGAATTCACACCTGAAGCGTGTTCTTGACACATTCCAAATAATAATGAAGCGCCGCAATACCGCAAAGTTGGATTAATTGTATCTGCCCCGTATTCGTGAAGATTAGATGTTATATAATACGACAGATGAATTTGCTAATGACAATTACAAAATCAATTCTTGTTCATATGAGCCTTTTAAACAAAATATTGACTTTGAAGACGATAAGATGTGACTGATGGACCGTGTTGCAGGCAATCGACATGGAAATTCTACATCATTTTATACACATCTTTTCAAAAACTTCTCACCTTGGACGATTTGCAATTTTGTCTTCAAAATGAACAATTTTATATCCAAACTGCACCATGAGCTCATAAAAAAGTTACTGCCCCGTACTTATTTGCCCAATAAAAAGTGTTGACCCCGTTCCGCAAAAGCTTGAAAAAAGTAGTTGCCCGTTACGTTTTGCACCGGCCATGTTATAAAATAGATTTTGCACTGTCCCTAAGTACATCTACAAAACTGGGGAAGCATCAAGTTTTGCTGTTGAGGGTTCCATACCACAGGAAATTATACTAAAGGGGATGCTAAAGGACTAATCTCTAAATTCTGTTTTCCTTAATTTTGCGTAAATCCATAGATGTTGGATGAGGTGCGTTGCCAATACTAAATTATTGTTCACTAATCAAAATAAAGAACTCCTGAAGGACTGACAAATTTGTTTGATAAAAATTTGAGATTCGTGGTTTTCAGCTATGCTTTCACAGTTTTAGCCACCCCAAAAAGTTTGCTTTTCACGTTGAATTTGATATACAGTAAATCCCCGCGTATAAGAACCTACTTTTTTCAGGGCCAGGCTGAATTAGGTTCTTATTTGAAAGGCACTTAGATTAACTTCAGGGTATAAAGGTTCTTATTCAAAGGGTCCCTTATGAAAACCTTTAGGAGTCATCAACAAGAGATTTTCAACCCTATTATTTGCATTTGGCAATGTTATTAATGACCTAATAACCAATTCTAGGCTTAGAATCTTGACATAAATGTTTGCCATTATTAAAAAGGGGGGAGGAGGCTCAGACTTTAACAACTAACAGAGACAAACATCAATTTAATAAGGACCATAAAAAATCAATTTTATTACCCTTGTAATAAGAACATACTTTTTTTATCAAACTGAAACTGGTTCTTAATTACAAGGTGCATAATTAAGGAAAAACAGCCTGCAGGTTCTTACTTTTGTAGGTTCTTATACGCGGGGATTTACTGTAAGACGCCTGCAAAGAGCTCAAAAACAATTTTGCTTGCCCAAGAAAAACGCTTCTGTCCAAGTGGTAGAAAGCTGATAAACGGGATTACAAAGCGGAGAATTAATTTCGTTTGGAAAGTAAATCGCTACATTTTCATAAAAATTGTGCTTTTTCGTTTCGACGAGGCCTAAACATTGGGAATATAAGGGCGCTTTCTGGGTGGTTCATCTTGACTAACTACACATTGTAAATTCTCTGTTCTCCTCTTGACTTCTTCTCGGGAAGTTTAGCTTTGCTATGTCAACAAAATTGATGTGATTTCACGATTGAGAAATGAGGCTACACAAGGATCAAACATACGTTTCTTTCTTTTGATTCAATATTTGACTGATGTTTAGTTGCTGCGAAGCAGCATTTGGAGGACGCACAATAGTGAATAACATTGCAATTGCTACTATGCAGCACTCTCTGAATGTTATTTATTGCTAGTAGAAAATACCTCGGTCAACATAAATGCATCAGCATTCAAGAATGCCACATGTTTCACTTAAAGAACTGACTATTCACTTCAGGGACCGAGGACAGATGTCAAAATTTTCACAAACACGCACTTCATATTGGCTGAAAATATGCTCAAAAAGACTCTAATTTTTGTTTCTCAATGTAATTTGACGGGGCGATAAAATGAGCAACTTTCAGCAACATTTAAAGACATTTTAGGAACATTTTGAGAAATTCCGAGCAACTTGTGGACAGAGCTAGTCAACAGATAATTTCTTGTGTTGTTCTTTCTTGGGGGTAAATTATTGGGCCACTCTGCTGTGTTTTAGGCAGTAATTGCGTTATAGATTTAAAGTAAACGAACCTAATGAGTGTTCATCTGTAAATCATCCAAACTCCAATCAGTGTCATTTTGTAAATCATCCAATAAGTGTCCATGAGGCGCATTATGTTCATCTACTGCTGGAGCTGAAATAAAAAACCATTTTTGTCAATTTTAATTACTAGGTAAGCAAATTTGAATAAACAAAAATGAAATTAAAGTCGGAAGAGTATTTAATTAATAATGTATTGTTTATTTATTAATTCAAAGACANAATGTCGCTATAAGCTGGACAATCACTAAGAAAGTGGAGCTCGGTTTCGATGGAATTAAGATGGCAAAATTCGCACAATCTATTCTCTCTCGGAACAACAGGCCTTGAATGTCTACCCTTCTCTATGGCTAAATTGTGATCGCTAGTGCGCAATTTGGTAGTTAATATTCTTGTTTTTCTGAACGGACAATCAAGATATGTTTCATATGCAAATTCTTTATCGATTTCAGTCAGGAAAGTCCCTTTTGGGGTTTCATAAAGTTTATTTTTCCAGAAGGATCTGTAAGTTTGCCTTAATGATTGTTTTACTTTTAGTTTAGAGAGATTTGATATGGATAGGGTGGATGTGAAGTGTTCTATATTTTTTAAATGGGTTAAGCAACTCAAATTTGGTGGAAGTTCTTTATTGATAAGAAGAGATTGGTAGACTAGGCTTTCTGAGGGCATATTATCAATATGTCGGAGAAAGGAGATGAAACGGGTATCAGCTGCAAGTTTAAGGGGGTATCTTCCCAGTTCTCCTCTTGTTAGAATGTTGCTTGTCGATCTGTTAACTCCAAGGATTCTCTTGCAAAAATTGAGGTGCATTTTTTCAATTTCGCCTGCGTCCCATTTGTTAAGATCCATGTAATCAAAAGAAGCCCAAACTTCTGAGCAATACAAAAGGATAGGAGATAATAAGGAATCGAAAAGTTTGAGAGATACTCGGATTGGTAGTTTCTTAAATTGGTATTTGTTATTAAGGGAAAAGAATGCACGATTCGCTTTATTTTTCAAATCTCCAAGTGCAGTACGAAAAGATCCACTACAATTAATAGTAAGTCCTAAGTAGGTGTATTCAGAGACGTTTTCTATTGCCGTGTTTTGGACATAGAAGGTTGTTGCATGACTGACCTTGTTTTTCTTTTGGAAGGTAAGACATTTTGTTTTTTTCAAGTTTATTGATAGCTCCCAAAACTCACAGAATTCCTGGAGCTTGTCAAGCATTGACTGTAGACCTTTTTCTGATCTGGAGAGAAGAATGAGGTCATCAGCATACATCATACAACTTATGTTTGAACCATTCGGTAAACCTAAGGGAGATGAGTTGCAAAGTGCAAGTTTTGGTACAAGGTCATTCAGATAAATATTGAAAAGTGATGGGCTAAGAGGGCAACCCTGTCGTACACCTTTCGAATAGGGGAAAAATTGTGTCATCATGTTTTCAATTTTAACGGAGCATATAGTTTGTGAATACATGCTTTTTAAGATCGAGAGAAAATTGCCCATAATATTTAATTTTTCTAATTTATGAAAAAGACCATTGTGCCAGACAGAATCAAATGCTTTTCTAAAGTCCACAAAACATGTATAAATTTTCCCTCTCGGTTGGTGATGCACATATTTGTTAATTAATGTTTTCAGTGAGAAAATGTGATCAGATGTTCTGTGATTTTCCATAAAGCCTATTTGAGAGGAGTTAATTATTTTATTGTCTTTAAGGTACGTTTTTAGCCTATTATTTAGAACGAGGCAAAACAATTTCGCCAGACAACTAATAACACATATAGGTCTGTAATTTCCCGGGTCCATTTTATCACCAGATTTGTGAATGGGAGAAATGACACTTTTGCACCATATCGACGGCACACATCCACTGTCCAGACAGAGGTTTAGTAACTTAAGGAAAGCATCTTTCATGAGGGGAAAACCTGTTTTAATCATCTCATTCGAGATTTGGTCTAGACCTGTTGCTTTGCCATTTTTAAGTTTATTTATACATTTACTTAATTCAGATTCTGAGATAGGAGCATTTAGTGATTTGTTTACATTTCGTGCTTGAGACTGCGGGTTTGTTTGAAAGACATACCTGACCATAAGAAATAATATGAAAGAATATTATTTGAAAGACATACCTGACCATAAGCGCCCAGGAGGGGTACTCATATATATTTAGGATAGGGGTGCTCAGGCTTGAGTACAAACCAAAAAATAATTCCTAGCATAAAAACTGACCCAAAAAAATAATTTTTCTTACCCTACACACCCAAAAAAGTAACAAATCATTTGTAAATCATGCTTTTCTATATTTTTCAAACTGTTCTCATAATGAGACCCAAAAAAATAATCCAGAATTTCATNAGCATTTAGTGATTTGTTTACATTTCGTGCTTGAGACTGCGGGTTTGTTTGAAAGACATACCTGACCATAAGAAATAATATGAAAGAATATTATTTGAAAGACATACCTGACCATAAGCGCCCAGGAGGGGTACTCATATATATTTAGGATAGGGGTGCTCAGGCTTGAGTACAAACCAAAAAATAATTCCTAGCATAAAAACTGACCCAAAAAAATAATTTTTCTTACCCTACACACCCAAAAAAGTAACAAATCATTTGTAAATCATGCTTTTCTATATTTTTCAAACTGTTCTCATAATGAGACCCAAAAAAATAATCCAGAATTTCATGAACCCAAAAAAATAACTGTACGATTGACTGACCCAAAAAAATAACTTTTGCCCAAATTTTAGACCCAAAAAAGTAACCTGAGCATCGCTATCCTAAATATATATGAGTACCCCCCCTGGGAAAATGCGATGCTTTCGATAAAATCTTATTCATGATTCAAGATAGCTTACACATAACAGGCCCGTAGTGCCTATTGGGGCCGGTCAGGCCTGGCCCCCCCCCAATAATTTCCAAAAGTTGCACTTTTTCTTTCATCTTGTTAAGTAAAATTGACTGAAGAATTCAACTGAAACCAAGTTGTGCCTTTTAAAGCATTTCTTATCTTAGTTTAGTTATAGCTGGCGTTTGCATCCATGGCGTTCTTGAAATTCTCTCGAAAATGAGGAGAAATATGAGAAATTGCTTGGGTATAAGTTGGGTGGGGCAAGAATTTTGCAAATAGTCCGAGTTTCGATTTTAGTGTGGGTAACCAGTGGGTACCACCCTGAAAGAAAGATTTCCCTTGGGTTATATGTGTCTGGCACCCAGGGTAATATTGAATTGAAAAATGCATTCTAAGCCAAAGTAGAGAGTGTGTACCTTCAAAATTTTCCTGCATGTGCAGATTTATAGAAAAATCACTGGAAAATTTTTATTTTAGGAATGGAAAAATGGGATCAGGAGATGTTTTCTAAGCCAAAGTAAAGGCCGTGGCCAAAAAAATTCTGAAGGCTTAACACCCAGACCCCCATTTTTGGCGTGGGACGGTGCCCCCCAATCGCAAAAATGCTCCTACGGGCCTGCATAAAAACATTTGGTAAATATATATTTTGTAGAATTTTATGGCTCACCTTTTCTCTGATGATTTTTGTCAACATTCTTGTGTCTATTCTATATAATGCAGAAACCTGCAGATGGATAAATATCAAGTGAGAGAGACTGAAATATCTTCACCTTCTTATTTAACCACCAAGCAAAATTAGAAAATACAAAGACGCGCATCTGTAAACGATTTTTCGTATTTTGATGAATAAACCCATATATGAACCAATTAGAACCTGGTTAGAGATTTTCCAAACCGTAACACAATCAGCTTTTGTAAAGTCTTTGTTTTGTGTTTGTTTGAAATTGAAAAGTTTGAAAGAACGAATTAAGTTGATAGATTTTTATTTTGCTGAGTCAGCCATACCAGACATCTCTTAGTGATGCGCAGTCTTTCTATTTTCTGGTTCTTTTAAGTTTACAAAAGAAAGACTGCACGCAGGCTACACAACAGCTGTTGAGTTTGTTTTGGACGAGGGACAATTCTTCCCCCAAAATATAGTCTAGCTGGTGTTTCACTTCAACAAAGGATGCCTCTATTTAGATATTTTCTCTAATGCATTNTGTTTTGTGTTTGTTTGAAATTGAAAAGTTTGAAAGAACGAATTAAGTTGATAGATTTTTATTTTGCTGAGTCAGCCATACCAGACATCTCTTAGTGATGCGCAGTCTTTCTATTTTCTGGTTCTTTTAAGTTTACAAAAGAAAGACTGCACGCAGGCTACACAACAGCTGTTGAGTTTGTTTTGGACGAGGGACAATTCTTCCCCCAAAATATAGTCTAGCTGGTGTTTCACTTCAACAAAGGATGCCTCTATTTAGATATTTTCTCTAATGCATTTTCACCACATGATTTGCCACTTGTTTTTGGAATAATAAGAATGATACAATCACAACATACCCTATCTGCTTCCAGCCACTCAGACAATGATTTTTCTGCATTCCAATGGCTATAATTGTGAGCATAGTCTTGAACTAGCAAGCCAGAAACCTGCAATAACACAAAACAAGAATAATTATCAAATCAAGTCAAAATTTTTTCATAAGAATTCCAACCTAATACAGGGAATCTTATGCGACTCAGGAAAAGCAAATGCTTATCTAGCCAACGTAGCATATAAGGGATACAAAACAAGATACAAGGAGATAAGCTAAGAAAATATTATGATACGGTAGGCGACTATTGTGATTTTATAATTTTACATGTGATAATTTTTTAATATTAGAAAAAACAATTCAATGAAAGTTTTGAACTGCTTTTTTTGGAAAATTGTATAAAACACAAAGAATTCCTAAACTAACAAAACAGTTGTTTTTCAGGATAACTTTGATCAGCTTACAGTTAAAAAAGAACAAGACAATTCTCATTATTTTAGGACAAAAATGTTGCTACCTGGTTCTATATCAATCAGCATCAGCAATAATATAGCATTTGCACATACAGGCTACAACAATAAGGAATCAAGTGTCCCGGGGAGGGGGGTACATAACATGTTGATGGTACGGGTATGTGCCGCCCATATGGGTGGGTTTTTGGCCCAAAATTCTCGAAAGAAGTGTCATTTTTTGGGAGATTTTCCATAAACATGGGTCGGTTTGGCTGAAATCGCCAAAAAATTGCTAAAAATGGGTAGTTTTCCACCAAAATTCATCATAAAAGTGGGTGGCTTTCTGAAAACCAGGCGGCAGACCCCTCATCCATCCACAAGTCATGTTCATGTTCATGGTCAAGTGTATAAGTTTTGAAAACAAATTGCTATTAGTTCCACAGTATATTTAATTACTCATATTTTTTATTATAAGAAACCGCTTTATAAGAAACTCAGACTCTCAGATTGCCAAAATATTAAGAAACTCCAGCATGTTTTCTTTATTCTCACTTGTTTCCTGTATCATATTATTACTTCGGAAAGTACTTGAGTCATGTATAAACATTGGAAAGGCTTCAAAATACCTTGTCTTGAAATGTTCTGGAGGTCACAGATCTGATCATTTTAAGAAACTTTCAGTACTGGCGCAAATTCTTAGTTTCTTGTAAAAAAATACGTGTAGTCTATGTGCAAAATAACAGCTGTTTGTCAGAAGGCATGATCTGGTCTTGATGGTCTGCCCAAAAAGTTTGGTAACTTCGAACAATGAAAGAAGCATACAGGCATTAGTCATCCAGTATTGTCTTGTTTTGTTCTTGTCAAGAGAAATCATGAGTGGTATCATAAGGGGTCAGTCATATATCGATTTCGTCCCCGCTTAGCGTCATTCCGATGCTAACTTTCGGACCCCCCAACCCCCCACCCTTAGCGTCGGTCCATTCAAAACTGACAAAAGGCCTATAATTGACATAATAGGCGAAGGTAAGCCTAACTGGAAGAGAACGGGAAGTACCAGGCCTAACTTCTTCGGCGATTCAACAAACAGTCTCCGACCGAATGGACTTGCCCAAGTCGTCTTGTAAAAAAGAAAGGGGGGGGGGGTAAGGATATTTAAACTGGAACCACCCGGGCCTAAACAAGGCATCAGGTCAGATACATTATGAACCGGGTTCCTCGACTTCTGCTCTCTTGTAAATGATCAAACTAGTCAGTCTGTCATCGGAGCTTATTCTGTAAATGGTCGACCAACAAAGAGAATAAGTAGCAATATTAGACAAGAATAATATTTAAAAAGATGAACGTACCAGACTGAATCGCACTTTATCGTTCACAGCGAGCAAAAACAATCTCACTTCCTCCTGCTTTTGGTTCCTTGAAATCTGAATTTTGTGCTCATGTGGGTTTCCTACGCATGCGTATACAATTTTCCGTCCTGTTCGTGCTAATCTCTCATAATGAGACTATTTCAAAAGTGAAGCATCACAACAAGCATGGCGAATTTGTTCTACGATCTAAATGTTCCAATCGAAGATACTTTAGCAGCAACTGTGAAAAAAGTTGAAAGGCTGATACGATTTGGCTATCATGTTGTTGCTTTGAATAAAAATCACACGATACCTAACGCAAAAAGAAAAAAAGGCGGCAAAAAAGGCGAAGAAGAAAACGGTAGGCCTAATGATGTTTCAACTCAAATCACAGCTGAAAGAGTTGCTGCCATGTTGAAAGACAAACCTGATAATTTTAAACTACTCAGCCGGATCACGGTGAATTTAGAAAGCCAAGAACAAGTCAGAGTGTTGCAAAATGACTATATTCAATCATTTGATTTGATTGCTATTCGACCTTCGAATGAGAAGTTATTTCAACAAACATGTTTGAGTCTTGAACATGCAGACATTTTAAGCATGGATTTGGATGCTAAAATACCTTTCAGAATAAAGCATAATACCCTGGGAGCTGCAGTAGAGCGTGGTATTTATATAGAGGTATCATATGCCTCTGCAATTAGGTCCCCATCTTTACGTCAAAACGTCCTTGCAAATGGAATAAGTTTGGTGAAACGCTCAAAAGGAAGAGGGGTTATAATTTCAAGCAACGCAGACAATTTTATGGAGATAAGAGGTACTAATGATGTGTCAAATCTGGGTGTTATGTTTGGTTTGAAAGAAGCTAAGTCAAAACTTGCAATCTCAAAAAACTGTCATGATGTAATTTTGCGTGCATATTCAAGGAAACATACAGCAAAATGTGTGATCACGATGAGAAAGATTGGACAACCATTGAGCAATATTGAAACAATTGTAAAGAATGAAATAAAGACTGAAGATCAGACAGAAACTGAAGAGACAGAAGAAGAAACGGAAGATGAAGAAGGACCAGCTGTCAAGATTACAAAGTTGTTGTAAGAAGTTGGAATTAAAATAACATTTTAACTCTTTTTTTTGGAAAATGAATTTGTTTTTTATCTTTAAAAATTTCCTCTTATTTTAGATTTAAAAATTTCATACAAATTTTGTTATGTATAGTAAAGTCCCACCTCTAAGAAATCACTTGAAACCCTAGATTTTAAGAAGAAACAATAGGCTGATACCCTGGATTAGAGGTTTGTAAAAAAGCAAGAAAAGCTGTTTGCAAAATGAACGAGCAATGCGAGAGGCCCTTGGCCTTTCTTGTCTACTAACTATTACAAACCTCTGATCAAGGGTAATAAGCTGATGTCAAAATAGTGGGTTTCTTTCACAAGGCAGGGCTCTGATTTATAAAAGCTTACAATGCTGTTATTATTATACTATATTTTTTAATCTACTTTTACTAGTATTTATATGCTGCAGATAATTGGCTTATTAAATCATCCAGTGTGGACAGGGAAATCATAACTAGCAATTTTATCTGTTATATTTGCTTGGTTTTGGCAAATCTTAGAAAAAACGTCCATCTATTGAAGATCAAATGAGAAACAAGTCATTCAAATTTTCATTAAGAACTGATAGATAGTTCGATTTCAATTATATCTTCTATTATGTCAGTCCTGAAATAAGTTGCAATGCAAGTTCTTCATCGTCTTGTAGATTTTCATTATCAGTTCCTTCTTCTTCCTCTTGGTCCAATTTTCGTTTTTTCTTTGGGCTGTCTTTCCTGGAAGAAGATACAGTAAATATTTTGGGATGAGTGTGATGTTGATTCCATCTGGAATCGCACCCAAATGGGTAAGGATAAGTCTTATGTATGCGTTCAACATAATAATAATGAAATCAAGGCCAGTATCTCCACAGAGTGGCTCTTCACCCGGTCGCTACGAACTACTTTACATGTACAGTATTAAAGAAAAGGAGAATCTTGTTAAAATATTTACAATATCAAAGCTACTTTAAAAGGAATACCAAAATATTTAATTCATTCTAGTGTTAACCAATAGTCTTCTCTTCGCTTCATTGTATAAATTATTACGCGCTTGTGTCGAAAATTCGGTCATAGTCTTAGCTTTCCTAATTTCGTTCACACAAGAGTCACTGGAAACGTTACAAATAGAACTGCTATCCGTACCCAGATGCGTCTGCTTAAAAAGTAGATCCCGTTCAGAAAAAGGGCTGAAAGTCATCGTAGATCTCCTTAAAACAATACGAGACTTTCAACGAATGAATTCAATGAAAACGAAGCTCTTGGAACCTTTTGGAGCCAATGGAAAGCCACCACAAGAAATGATTCCAAACAGTTGCAATCAGTTCTATATGGAATGGCTCGTGTTTAAAAGCTGCAAATAAGATTAGTTAAAAAAGCGTGTCTATTGATAAGACAGTTTTACAACGATAATGGTACAAATCCGAATATAAGATTGTTTCGAATTTATCAGAACAGAAACTTCTATTATTGATCATCAGCGATAATGTTAACGTTTCTCCAAACCTAAATGTTTCCTCTTCCTGTTCATTTTCCGAGAATTCTTCAGCATCAGATTCCTGTACATCATCTGCAGCTCCAATAGTTACTGCATCCTACAATTCAATGCGCATATAAATATATACGATTTTGACGAGCAATGCAAAATGGGCGTGGACAGATGATACAGAGTTAGAGAGTACAGATTCTGCAAACAAGTATGTAATCTCAAATTAAAGAAAGCTAACGTCAAATATGTCAGTTGAATACTGAAATACAGCATAGCCTCCAAATCTTTAAAAAACATTGCACGGATGGTTAATGCATCTTTCGTTTGATTTTATAGCTTGAAAGAAACTTCAGGTACGTTGCTATAATCCTACATGTAGAATTTGTAATATCTTGATTATTTTCAGAATAACAGCGGTTTTCTTTTTATTGAAAGAACTCGTGAAAAGTTTTGAAAAAAATTAAAATAATCGTAGATCATAAATTAAAATATGAAAAACGGTACAATCTTCGAGAAAACTATAGTTTATGAAGGTCTATAATATGGCAGTAAGAAGGAATATGTAGCTTTTCTAGTTTACGATTTAGCAATTTGATGACGTCACATTCCCAAAACTGGCCCCAAGCAAATAAGACGCTGTAATTCTGAAAATAATCAAGATATCAGAAATGCTACATATACCGGGTGCGCCAAAAAAAACTATCCACGTTTGAAAAATCGTAGTACCTAGAGTACTGGATGGATTTGAATGAATCAAAGTTTGGTTGATAGCAGAAAGACTAAAATATTTGTGTGATTTTTCTCGTATTTTTATGAGTACAGATAATACAGCTAACTTCAAATTTAAGAAAATTCTGTGTTTGCAAAATTCCTGAAAAAGGGCCTAAAACACTTGATCAAATCTTACAGAAATTTCTCACACCGAACAATGCAAAATTACAGTTTTTCACGGGTATCGGATGTCGTCTGCACTTGTATTGCCATGGGATTGAAAATCTTTAGTATTTCTTTAAGAATTCATTTCCTATAACGCGGGAGAGAGATTAAATGCTCTTGCATCTTGTTCTATGCGGGAGATTTCGTACGATTTGATCGAGTGTTTTAGGCCTGTTTTCAGCCATTTCGCAACAAACGAATTTTCGTAAAGTTGNCTATAACGCGGGTGAGAGATTAAATGCTCTTGCATCTTGTTCTATGCGGGAGATTTCGTACGATTTGATCGAGTGTTTTAGGCCTGTATTCAGCCATTTCGCAACAAACGAATTTTCGTAAAGTTGAATTTATCTATGTTTTCTCTGCTGACAAAAACTCGAGAAAAATCACAAAAATACTTCAGTCTTTCAGCTATCAGCCAAAATTCAATTCATTCCAATCCATCTAGTACTCTAGGTACTACGATTTTTCAAACGTGGATAGTTTTTTTTGGCGCACCCGGTAGGATTATAACAAAGTATTTGAAGTTCCTTTCAAGCCATTAAATCAAACAGAAGATGGATTAACCATCCGTGCAATGTTTTTTAAGGATGCCAAAGATTTGGAGGCTATGCTCTGAAATACGACCTTGAAATTTCGAAGTCTGAGGTTTTTTCAGTAAAAACGAAAAGTAAGTGACATGGGGAAATAAAAATATAACGAAAGTACATAATCATTTACTAAACTTACCATGCCAGCCTCAGCTTGTCTTTCTTTCTTTTTCTTCAATTTAATTTCCTTGTGTTTTCTTTTTATCCTTTCTCTTTCAGCTAATCGGTCCATTTTATCTTCTTTTCCTAATTTTCTTTTCATGTTTTTGATATTAATTCCTCCGACATCCTTTGTTTTTATATCTTTGATATCCACTGGTTTTAATCGATGTATGACGTCATTTGAATCATCATCATCATCACTCTTGTCACTTGGTATAGTTGGTTCATCTACCTGTTCCATCTGAGAATAAAAGAATGATCACAGATTTACGATAATGATTACACTCATATTTTCTATAAGAAACTTTGTTCTGGGGGGTTCGTAGCCAGTTTCTTACATTTTAGGCCAATTTTGCTACAAAAAGATTCTTTTGAGTTTCTTAAATTTTTACTACTCTAAATGTAGAAGTTATTCAGTTTCGTTAAAAAGGGCTTCCAAAGCACCAATTAAGATCTCAAATGAAATATTAACAGAAATCGCACTCAAAATAATGTCAAAAAATTCGTCAATACTGTATAGTATAAAAACATCTTTGCGTGACCTAGGAAAATTGGAGCTACAAATTACAAAAATATTTTGGCATTTTTAATCCAGGTAAACCGTTTTCTTGTTTCTTAATTTTTGAATAATTGAGCCTACAGTTTATTATCAGCGGTTTCTCAAAAATAGTATATTTTCTCGTTAGTGACAATCATTAATCCATTCTCAAAAGATTGTGATCTACATATTCTCTCTAATACAGATTTTTGCGAGGGAAAAGTCGACAAAAGTGAGACGCATTCACTTATTTTTTCCCTGAAATTGGAAAAAATCTTGCAGCTCTTTTGTGTACATTAAGTTTGGTTCACACTAGAGTAAAAACGCGTCAGAAATGCCTTCAAAATGCGACGGAAAAAGCGTTGAATATATTTGTTCACAATACATTCGGCGCCCTCGAGACCCTTTGGATGAAATCAAAATGTTTTTCTATTTGGGAGCAATAACTCTTTAAAAGTGCATTTAACAAGAGTTTAGAAAATGGGTTATCCAAATTCTAACGCGTTTTTACTCTAGTGTGAACAAAGCTTATTGTACACAAAAGAAAGAAAGCTTTGAAAGAAAAGTCCAGGGGGAGGAATATACCATATTCTTCAAATTAAATGGAAAACTAAAAAACGAGAGCTAAATATGTTAGGTCATTCAATAATGTTTTAGGAAACGTTGCAAATTCCCACCAAATAGAAATTTCCACCAAATTTGAAGGTGTTGTGGCACAGCGGTGTAATCCTCCGACTTTGCAGCCAGAACAGTCAGGCGGACAGGGTTCGATCCCAGTCCGAGCCCCACCACTTGAGCGTCATGAAAAGGGGTCGCAGACTCGATTAGGTCTTCTCTACTTCTGCGATCCCAGCGCTTGGCGCTAAAAACGCAACTTCACCTTCACCTTCACCAAATTGTCCAAAATTTCACCAGAGAAACGTAACAGACATTTCCTCCAAATTTTTGTGCGTCCTAAATTTTGGCTTTTATTAAGGACATTTTTTAGCGAGAAGCAATTCAATGACTAAATTTCAACCTCTAGGGAGACGAATATGAAGAGTAAAACAGTGACCAAAAAGAATCATTTCTTACTTCTCCATCATCATCAAAGATTATTTTGGTATTCACTTTGATTCCTTTGTGCATCATTTTCTTTGCTAATGTTGCTTTCGTTTCTTTGCGTATCGTCTGTTTTCTTAAACCATTGCTTGGGGACTCCACTAATTCATCCATCTGCAAAATGAATATATAGAATTCCTCACATCAGAATATTTACATCGAAATCATCAACAAACAGTAAATTACTACCAATGCCCATTGAGGGGCCCCTTTTCTGAAAGCAGGAACCCTTGTCATTCTCTGCCAGTCCGCCTCTGTCAGTAATCAGATCAAACCTGGTGTCCATGAAATCTTACATTACTTGTTTTTCAAATCCCGAAATTTCGTAGCTGACAGCCATTTTGAGATGTGCTTTAGTTCGTGGAAAAACTTCGAGACTTCTCAGGATGCATAAAAGCTTTCTGAAAGGCGCATGCTAAGCTTTTTCTTCTAATGTTAAAGGTAATGTGTCCATATATAAGCCCAGCGTATATCCAACCTGTCAACATCCATCAAATTCTCGGCAAATGATTGGTTGATATTCAAACTGATCACGTGAATAGAGAAAATTGCTGTAAGCAACCTTTTGTGATCACAAAATGATAAAACATCACAGGCAGTGGAAACAAAGCCATCTTAATCCATCCCTTGTTTTGTGGAATGTCTGTTTGCTAGATTTCCATGCAAAAGCAACCTTTTATGCGTGATTGAAAAGAACTTTTAGTTGATCACATGCCTTCCACTGGGAGACCTACTTGTATGGACACATTACCTTTAATCTTCAAGTTACATTCAACAACAAAAATACTTTTATTGCGGAATGCAAAAAGACTGGACTGTTTTCTTCATGCCATCTTGTCACGAATTTCCTATTCTATTATAAAATGACTTTGACCAGTATCATGTTTGGGACCAGACCAGCAGATGTTGAAAACAGTGACAATTCGTTTAAAATATGTTCAGTTGGTTTTGAGACGAATCCAGTAAATATCACAGTTATTTCGACAAATGTCGCCGAATTTGTCGAATTTTATCTTAATATGGCCTATCCTATTTACTAACTGGAATCAAAACATGAATTTGTCGAAAAAACTGTGATATTTAGTGCAGTTGAACTGACCATGGTTTAAAAGAAATTGTCATCTTTTTTACAACATCTACTGGTCTGGTCACATTTATTTTATTAAAGTTTACAATCAAGCTGTTTTATCATCATCATACAATTTTTTATTCCATTCATAACGACACTCTTCAATTTTCATTTTAGTTTTCATTCATTTGTTATTCTTACATTCATTTTTCACAGCAAAATAATAAATACCTTGATATCATTATCGCTTTCATCATCATGAAAATGCTTTTTTTTCAAAACTAGAATATCATCATCATCATCTTCCTCATTAGTATTTGAATCAATCTTCATTTTCACAATTTCTTTCTTCTTTTCTTTGCTATTATCAGGTTGATTTTCATCTTCTGATTCTGAACTTTCTGAATCCTCCATATTTCCTAATTTCTTTCCTTTGATTGACCTCTTTACCAATTTGTCTCTCTCAGCATCTTTTGCAGCTGACCCCATTTGCTTTTCTAATTTCTGAAACAAAACAAAAAGCAACGTGAAGACTCTTAGTAAATCAACGTAAATCAACGGAGTTGAAGGCAGCTTAGCTACGGGGCTGGGCAATCTAAATATAACCTATCGTATTTGACGTTCTCGACAGATGAAAACAATAGGAACATAAGTGACAAGTGCCCTTCTTTTGTTCTGTGTTTAGACAAGATCGCTATTTCTCCGTTCCTTTACTTTAACACTGATCCTTTGCGGCAGTGTGCCAGAATACTTGACATACAAATTTCGATTCTTGCTAGGCCCTCGTGGCATTTCGTTGTCATCTACGCGCGCAAAGGATCAGTGTTAACCAAACCAAGAGTTTTTTTATATTCTCATAAAATTTACAATAACAGATACAATGCTACAAAAGGATACTATAGGGAGCATGGAAATACATAGCAACCATGTGGACAAGAAGTGTCTTCAAGAAGTGTGGCCTAAAAATATATTTAAAAGTTTTGACAAACTATAAGGTTCTTCTGTACACGGAAGTAAACAAATATGAACCCTTGCAACCCTTACTTTACAATCATATCCAAATGCCTGCTTATCATAGCGCAAATCAGGTTGAAAAATATAAGGCCCTTTCGTTTTCTTTTGCTTGAATCAATGTGTCAGTTATAGTGTAAAAACTAGAAGGAAAAAGAAACACGGCAGCGACGATATCCTATTTGCCACTGGCAAAGTATAGAGATTTTGTAGGCTTTAGGCCCGCTCCGCCTTGCAATCAACGATGCTTTGTATCAAATCTTTAGTGAAATATCACCAAAAAATCACAAAAAAGTACTTCAATGTACGGAAAACATATAAGAGAAGTTTCTTACCTCGTTTAGTTCAGTAAAGTCGTCAAAGAGCGTCCAAAAAACAACTTCAAATAACGGAATGATACGCGAGCACAGTACAAACGATACAAAACGTGCGAGATCGTGATCCTGATTACCCATCATGCACCGTTTTGTTGAAAGGGCGTATTAAACTATCATATTCCATGTTTACTGTCCGCATTTGAATATACTTAAAAATATACAGTAGTAAGTAGTCCATGATCTTGACACTGTGGGAAAGCTGCTTCTCTTCAATCTTGTAACCATTATTCAGGGACCTGCATCAGTCACTTCATACTACAACAAAGGAAATACATAGGTTGTAGATATCAACGTGACAAATTTGTTTACAATTCAGGCCTGCAATCATAAAGATATGAATACCAAAGTATTTTTAATGGAAAGATAAGAGTGTCAAATTTGACGTTCAAAAGCGACTTAAACCAACACATTTCTGAATAATGAATGTAAGTAAAATCATTGCCTTAAGTCTGATTGCTTTTGACCCCAGAAAACTTAACACAAAGCGTGGCTTACGCAAAAACCTATAAGGATAAATGTGACTGGGCTTCTCTGTTTACAAAATATCCATCAAGTGTGTGTCTGACTTATGCATGGTCGACTTATGCCACCTTCAAAGTTTTTCAGTAGTTTTGATAAGAAATAAAATATTACCTTTGTCAAGTTGATCTATGCACCAAGGAAGTGGTTACAGTCAAATTCCCATGTCCTAAAAAGAAAGATAACTTTGGTCACCAAAGGAGCTGTAAATCAAATCTAATCTCTAATCAAATCTATTAAATCAAATCTAATCTTTGATTAACCACTCTCAATCCTCGATTCAGCAAATCTTGATACAAGCAATAAGAGATATTTACTTGGTCAAGTTTATCATAACATAGGTTTTGATCAGCTTATTTCAGTTTTTAATTTCAGGTGCCTTAGGCCATTGAACAAACAGGAAATGTCATAATGATAATACCTAGCCTATTATGGGCCTAGCTGCATATCATAACAACCTGAAACCCGAGGTTAAATATGTACACTTAAGCCACAATTAAATGTACAGTATCAATAAATATAAAAAGTATCGATGAGTAAAGAAAAAATACTGTATGTTTTCTTTTAGATTAATACAAATTTGAGGATACTTACTGGAGGAACTTTTTCCATTTCCATCTTTATCTCTCTCTCCAACTGAAATCTTCAACTGCCAAAATGTCAAATTCAAATTTCGAACTTTACACATGAGAATTATTAATTTGTTTGGGATATTGTGAATAGTCAGTTCTGATTGGCCAGGATTATTGTCATGTGACCAAACATTGAACTCAACAAACAAACTGAATTTCCCAACAATACAGTTGGGAGCACTTTGATTTGGGAGTGTGAATAGCTGGCTGATTTCACAAGGATGAGATCCCTTGATTAACAATTGTTTTAGGGAAAGGGGATGACCAATTTCACTTGAAAATGATTGAATGTACAATTTGCTATTGATGAAGTTATTCTTTGCAATTTCTAATAGTAATTGGCCAAATTGGCTAATTTCACACAACTGAGATCATACAAACAATTTCATTCATTGAAAGTGAACAGCTAATTTCTCTCAAAGCAAATCAGACAAACAATTCCCCACATGAGAAACACCTCACAGCCAATTTTCATTATTGTGAAAGTAGACACTACTGTCCTATTTCATAGCCAATTTCACATGTATGACCAATTTCTCCAGAAGCCAAATTCACCAAGCTTTTACCAGCCAATTTTCATTATTGTGAATGTAGACACCACTGTCCTATTTCATAGCCAATTTCACATGCATGACCAATTTCACCAGTGGCCAATTTCACCAAGCTTTTACCTGTGACCCGATATGAAACTCATGCCACGCCAGCATGACTTTTCATGCCGGCATGAGTTTCATATCGGGTGCTGGTCTGACCTACTGTTGTGTTTACATGATGTCGGGGCGACATGAAACTCATCATGCCAGCATGAAAATTTCATGTCGCTTTTTCATGCGGGCATGATGAAAGTGTCATGTAAACACATTTTTCTCAAATCGGGGCAAACTGAAAACCAAATCGCCCTCGTCGAGACAAGAATCGCTGCGCATTTTGAGCGCATTACTGCACACAGTTCATCTTTGCTTCACGTTCAAGCACAGTTCAAGCTCGTTCACACGATGATGTCTCAAGCCCAAGGAAAAAAATCACTTGGAATCAAGAAAAAGTAAACAAACTAGACGTGCTCTACAAGAAACGAAAGGATAAATATGGAAATCTTTAAAAATTCTTAGAGCTTGATTCTCAAAATTGTAGGCCTATTCTGATGGGTTCCAGTTGGCAATCTTTGTTTGCAAGAAAACGTTCCCCAACACAGGAAAATTTGCCGATCTACTTTCTCAGACAAAAAAGGAAAATTTGCTAATACTTTCTCATTCAATGTTTCAATTGAGTTTTTTGTCTCTAGTGAGCTCTATCGTCTCTATTTCCCGCCTCTTTTTCTTACGCAATGTCACGTGAAAAGTGTATGACGTGTTTTGAAAGTTTCATGTCGGGGTCTCATGTCTCATGTAAACAGGAGTGCATTTTTTCACATTTTCATGCCGGCATGAGTTTCATGTCGGGTCTCATGTAAAGGGCCTCTAAATGGGTTGGCTCCACAATACTTGTGACTCTGTCTGTGTTACCTTTTCACAAACAACAACTCAGAATGCTCCTCTCGTAGCCTCCGCAATACAGAGATGGACCTGAGGCTCCTGAGGCTACCTTGCAAAAAACAGCAAATTGACAAAAATGTTTTTCTTTCAGAGGAGCAAAGTTGTGGAATAGCCTCTCAGCTGAGTAAGGCGACCGTCTCAAAAATGTTTGGTTAGTGTCGTCCGACCGACCGTCTTCTAAAAATGAAAAAAATCAAAATTTTGGATCGGTCGCACAGTGATCCAGCAGATGGAATAAATAGGAAAAACCGAATTTCGAAATCTTTCAATCTTTCACATTTTCCATGAAAATGCATTGTCAGGGGTCAGCGCAAAGCAAAAATTTTCAAAATCAGACCACTGGTTTTGTCACAATGGATTTTTTAAGTTTGGTGAAATGGCATGTTGTTGTTTTTCTTGGTGCTTCCGGTGAAAATTGTTGTTTTTAGCTTAACTTACAAATTTCATAGCTCTGCTCATAATGGTCCGATTTTTACAAGGTTTGCTTCATATGAAAGACGATCATCTACTTGTATCTCACATGTAACTTATGTTCAGGAAATATGTTTGAAGCATGGGTAACCGGACACATATACAGTATTTAGAAGTTTTTGAGAATTTTGACAAAAAACGACAACTCAAAAGTAAAAACAAAAAATTCAAGTGATTCTAAGTGTTCACCATAAATAGGTAAAAAAACTACAATGTCTCAGGAACATTTCTGCCAAAGGGTTCGTTTCAAATCGTTTCAGTTTTTTTTTAACAATGTTATGAAAATTTCTACCAAAAATCCGTATCTGCAGCCTAAGTTTGACAAGAACTAATGCACAACGTTCTTTGGTCATTGATGGTACATAGAATTTATTGTATCACTTTCTTTAGTTGCTGCTGTATGCACTTCAGGAGATGGAACTTTTTTTGCTAAGACATTTTGTCGGGCTTTAGCTACCACAGGGGATGATGTGATCAACATACGAACAAAAATGTCCTGAATGTTTGCTTTTGTGGAAATTTGCCTGGCCCGACAACCTGCTCCACTTCTAAAGTTTCTGATGTGTTTGTTCCACGCTTCTAGGGCACTTTCTAACCAAACTGCAATGGAACACCCGTCGAGCATTTCAAAAAGCTCCCAGTTGTGAGCAAGCATCTGATGAGTGGATGGGCTAATTCGCACCCAAGGGAAATGAAGGCAAAGATGCAGCATTGTATCGTAACAGTGCTGTTTGAAATTTTCGACATCTACGACCTTATCTTTTTCCACACTCTCTGAAACAGCAAGACAAACATTAATCTGCCCAAGGAGGATGCTAAAATTTTCTTTGTCTTCTGTGCAAGAAATGAGATCACAAATGGCTTCTCTATTATGTGGATGGAAAAATCGCTTGGCAACTGGNGATTACTTCAAAAATTATTAGGGATTTATTCGACCCAAATTCTTGTCGCTTGCCCCGATCTAATCTGTTGCTTTTTTTTTGGGACACCCGGTAATGCACAACGTTCTTTGGTCATTGATGGTACATATAATTTATTGTATCACTTTCTTTAGTTGCTGCTGTATGCACTTCAGCAGATGGAACTTTTTTTGCTAAGACATTTTGTCGGGCTTTAGCTACCACAGGGGATAATGTGATCAACATACGAACAAAAATGTCCTGAATGTTTGCTTTTGTGGAAATTTGCCTGGCCCTACAACCTGCTCCACTTCTAAAGTTTCTGATGTGTTTGTTCCACACTTCTAGGCCACTTTCTGACCAAACTGCAATGGAACACCCGTCGAGCATTTCAAAAATCTCCCAGTTGTGAGCAAGCATCTGATGAGTGGATGGGCTAATTCGCACCCAAGGGAAATGAAGGCAAAGATGCAGCATTGTATCGTAACAGTGCTGTTTGAAATTTTCGACATCTACGACCTTATCTTTTTCCACACTCTCTGAAACAGCAAGACAAACATTAATCTGCCCAAGGAGGATGCTAAAATTTTCTTTGTCTTCTGTGCAAGAAATGAGATCACAAATGGCTTCTCTATTATGTGGATGGAAAAATCGCTTGGCAACTGGTCCAGTGTTGGTATTGCCACCTTTTGTTGTAGGGCTATCAATCAGTAGGCCCCCGCAATTGAGCTTTATGTGCCTAATGGCTTCAGCTTTTGCTTCACTAACGCTGGCTTTGACAGTGGGACTTGCCTCGCTCCAAACCTTTTGGCCGCCCACTAGGTGATAAAGAATTTTAAGGACAAAATCCAGTGCTCGCAATTCTTGGTGAAGTATTGCGAAAAGCCGGCCAGACTGCGTGATCAAAGGCTGGTGGCATTGTCCCTTTCTTTGGGGATCTTTGTAATTTATTTCCCCACTCTCGACAAGTTCCCAACGATGCAAACATTCTTCCACGGTTTTCGAAATGAGCATTCCTCCAACCCCCGAATCAACAATGAAATCCAAGCTTGATGCCTCATTTCTTGAAATGTCGCAATGATGGCAGAATGCCCCAGAGTCACCATGCAAAATGTCTACCATTTTGCCATCAATCATTGAAATCTTGGTATCGATGACCACGTTTCGAGCGACACCAGTGACTTCGCGAGGGGATCTGAGAGCATCAAGATCTGACTGAAGTTTTGGGAAGAAAGAGGTAACAAAATCTCTGGATTCTTTGGCTTTAGCTAATTGTATGGGCCTTGTATAGAAGATTGAATTGGGGAAAGGATTTTCCCAAAGAACTGTCTCTTCTCTACCAGAGACTGAAACATGGATTGGAGTCATAAAAACTCCCAAGAAACTATCTGATGAACCAAACGCTTGATCATCCTCCATCACACCAGAGAGTTGATGCCGTTTTATGTAGGACCCGGACCCGTCAAGTCCTGCCTTGGCTGATAATGTTATGAGAGAGTCACATGGCAAATCTTCCAACTTCTCCAACATACCTTCACAAGTAAGGATTGCATGCAGAGTTGAGTCAAAGAGATCTTTCACTTTCACAGAAGCAGAAATGTTATCAACCGTAACTGAAGGGTACAAAGTTTTCTTATACACATCTATCTTGTTGCGAGGCTCGAAAGAAGAAACACCATACCTTACGAGGAGATTTCTACACATCTGGTATTGCCTCTGAGACAAATTTGCCACGTAGATCAGTGACGTCAACTCAGGTATAGGAATTTGGCACTGCAGGTTTAAACTTTCTAAAAATACTGACATATTCCAATCATGAGATCGGAAGGCTTCTTGGACAATTTTTTGCAGCATTTGTTCCTTTTCAATGCCATTTTTCTGGGCCATCAAAGCAATAGTGCTCAGTTCACCTTTCAAAATCTTGCTCTCAACTTTCTGGCATGGCGTATCTCCAACGGTTAGGCTCTTTCGACCAACCTTTTTTGGCAAAACTGGCTGACTATGTGATGGTGCCCGAGAACGCTTTAAATTATCATCACACTGAAAAGTCCTCTTTTTCTGTCTCCAATCATCGCTTTTGTTGCGCACTTCGTAAACTGCTCGCAGCGTGCTTTGAAGTTTGAAAGCATCCAGTGTCAAACAATATGTATTTTTCAGATCTTCTGCTATTTTTCTAAACTTTTCACCAACTGAAATATTCTTGTTACTAAGATCTCCGTTTTCAATGATAAAATTAAGTAGCTCCAAATTAGTTATTTCGATAGACATGTTATATGAATCATGGATCACGGCAACTGCACAGTTATTCTAGAAAATTTCAAATTTATTCAAAGCTTAAAGGCATTGAGTCCGCATAAATAGCCCACTCATGACCAATATCAACTTCTTTTCAATCGTCAAACAAAAGTTGTCATTTTATCGCTATTGAAATTAAACCAAAGAAATTCCCGAGAATAATGGAAGGATTAAGAAGTGTTTGTTCCTCGCTGCTATTGACGTTACCGCTATTGTGCGATAACAAAAGGCCATCAGCAGTTTGTCAGCAAAAATTCAGGATAGCGTATACGCTCATGTATTTATATGGACTCAATTCCTTTAAAGAAATTGGCAAGATTCACAACGACATAAGAAAGTTTTTCAACAAAATTCAACATTTTTGAAAGTAGTCAATTTCAATCAAAACATTTCAATTGAAACAACTGTTCAGTTGATAACTTGAAGTCTAAATTCAAAGTTTTAACTGTGCCAATGCTGAAATGTCTTATTTGAAACTAGAGAGTCGATGCAATTGAACTTTTAAGAACAAGTCATAAAAATAATGCTGTGAATGTATGGTTGCTCATATAAGCAGCAACAGCAGGCAAATAAGAAACAATTTTTACGAACTTCATGTCATTGTTTTGAAAAAATAGGTGATTTTTCATATTTTTCCTGCAGGAAGACTGTTTAGATGACCATGGATATATGTGAAACACTGGTATACTAAAAAAACCAGAAATTGCTCATTAACTTTTTTCAAACTTAGGCTGCATATGCGGATTTTTGGTAGAAATTTTCATAAAAATGTCAAAAAAAAACTGAAACGATTTGAAACGAACCCTTTGACAGAAATGTTCCTGAGACATTGTAATTTTTTTACCTATTTATGGTGAACACTTAGAATCACTTGAATTTTTTGTTTTTACTATTGAGTTGTCGTTTTTTGTCAAAATTCTCAAAAACTGCTAAATACTGTATATGTGTCCGGTTACCCATGCTTCAAACATTTTTCCTGAACATACGCTACATGTGAGATACAAGTAGATGATCGTCTTTCATATGAAGCAAACCTTGTAAAAATCGGACCTTTATGAGCAGAGCTATGCAATTTGTAAGTTAAGCTAAAAACAGCAATTTTCACCGGAAGCACTAAGAAAAACAACAACATGCCATTTCACCAAACTTAAAAAATCCATTGTGACAAAACCAGTGGTCTGATTTTGAAAATTTTTGCTTTGCGCTGACCCCTGACAATGCATTTTCATGGAAAATGTGAAAGATTGAAAGATTTCGAAAATTCGTTTTTTCCTATTTATTCCATAATTTCTCTAATCTGGATCACTGTGGGTCGTCTAAATTTTGTATAGGAAAACAACAACGAAGATTTTCAGTTTTTGTGTTTTTGTATTCAATACATTATCTAAAGTTAGAAATTTGGGAAAAATTAAAAATCTGATCACATTGCCGACCGACCGACCGACCGACCGACCGACCGACCGACCGACCGA
>REGM01000221.1:109819-126644 GCA_004194415.1 Aurelia aurita | reverse complement strand
TTTTGTGAGCTGCATTCAGCTAGGCCGTGCATTATCTTTGTTTCTTTTGTCCTAATCCCTTTGTTCCTCATGGCGGGGTTTCGTCACACAAGTAAACGCATGCGCACAAGTAAACGCGGAATCAATACAGCTTCCATCGCAACAGCTGTGTTGAGACTTGGCTATGGGCTGGCTACGATAATCGCAGCCTACCTTGGAGAGTCTCAAACCCACATACATCTCTGGGGTCCATGGTGTCTGTGGGTTATTCCGTGACTGAACAAAATTATGTTAAAACCATCGCAAATGTCCATGGACATCCTTTCAAAACCATGGGCAGCATTCAGTTGTCTACACAGTGCAATATCAAAGAAGGGAACTAATCCTTTTACCAATTTCAATTAGCTGGTATGGGACCGTCTGAGCTTTGAACAAATCATGAATAAAGTGTGAAAACCACGGCAAACCAAGACAAACCACCGGCCACAGATGAGGCAGGTTAATAACATGCAGATTAAGTCATGTGGGTCAAAAATAGCAGCCATGGGCATGCTGGCTTCAGGCTTTCCACCATTTGCACAGGAGGCTTGCAATAAGCGTTGGATGACCAAATAATGTTGTTCCCTCCTTCAAAGTTTACTGCACTGTCAAAAGGAAGTTTGAAATATACAATCAAAAAAAGTGACGCCACAAAAGGAGGGCTACGTTTGCGTTGTGTTCGTTGCTTGGAACTATTTATTTAGAAAATGAAAGTCATTCGGAAACGCTCAGACATAGATTTTTATACTCATTCTTTTGGAAGAAATATTTTTCAAAGAGCACACTGTGCATAGTTGAAAGCAACTTGTATTCCTCTATTTCCATGTTCTAGCTCCATTATGATAACAGAAATGATTTAAACCAATCCAAGGACACTTCTGTAATTCCATGTTGTAGCTTCATTATGATAACAGAAATGATTTAAACCAATCCAAGGACACTTCTGTAATTCCACGTTCTAGCTTCATGATGATAACATCATGACTGATGAAAAAATATCAAGTACTCTTATGTTAGAAAGCAGCTTTAGTCTACATCTGGTCTGTTTTCTTCTGGTCTGTTTTGTTCTGTTCTGTTTTGTTCTGTTCTGTTCTGTTCTGTTCTGTTCTGTTCTGTTCTGGTCTGGTCTGGTCTGGTCTGTTCTGTTTGGGTTTTACTTGTATTTAAATGGTTTCGAATCCAAAAACGATGTTCGTTTATGATTATGCATTATATTTTGATCATTTTATTTCATATTTTAAAGGTTATTGAACTTGACTTTGCTGAGCTTCCAGTCGGAGAAGAAGTTTTGAGCATACTGCAGCAAGAAAATGCACAACTACATATATGGATTACTATCGCTGTAAGTTTTTTACATATCGGTTGACCCATGATAATAATATTTTTAGGCTTGAATTAGCTCTAGCTTAGCTATTTTGGATTTTGCCTACTTAAAATAGATAAATGATGATGATGATGATGATGATGATGATGATGATGATGATGATGATTATGATTATGATTATGATTATGATATCTTGAGCTAGATCGTACCTTGCTTCCTGAGATAAATGCAATCACAAAATATTGGCATCAACATTTAGTTGGAAGACTTTGCCATCTTGAGATGTTGCTTGCTTAATTTAAGCTGCATTCCAAAATGCCCTTTCAAAAATATGTTCATTCTTCATTTCTCTGTCAAACTTTAACTGTTGCCACCTTTTCACTAAAAAGGAACACCTTTTTGTTAGAAGGAAAATCTTCATTTTCCCCGCCAGTTCCCTCGTGCATGTTTGAAAACTTTCCAGCTGCATCTGCAAAGAATGAAGATCCAACATGAAAAATAAAGAGCCAGGGTTGGTTGGAGATTCAATTTGCAACCAGTCTGTGTACAAAATTTCTAAATTATATTGTATTACTAGAAGTAACAAATCATTATTATGAGTGCAGGCATCCTGTTTCTAAATGCTAGTAAAAATGTTCTCCATGATGTGTGCCAGAAATCCTGTATGCAGAAATGGAAGTTGACCAGAAATCCTTTAGAGAAGACAGGTTAAAATCGAAGTAATGTTTCGAAATAGAAACGTGATTGTAGGATTTTTCAGATTCTTGTGATTTCCAGTGATTTTCGTGATTCTCCGTAATTTTTTAATTTTGCCAGATGTTATTGCAAAACTCTTGTGGTTTTATGAGGAATTATTTTTTACTTGCCTGCAAGTTTATTGAAGTCAGGAAGTTTTCCCCTCTCGTCCTTTAGCTGGCTGATTCACTAAAAAGATGAAGAGAGTAACTAACTACAACTGGACGTTAAATGATAATAATAATAATAATAATAAGTAATATTTATACAGGTTTACTTGTTCAGAATTGTAATTCTGTTATCAGTCAAGGACCTGTTAAACGAAAAAGGACAAAATAAATCAAAAATTACATCGAAGTTAAAACTGTGTTCAAAACTGTTTCATTAAAATCCTTTATGAAGGCTAAGTTTGTGCTTAAAACGCACGAGAGATTCTNGATAAAAATTTAAGATGGTCGGAAAATACACTTCTTTTTTAAAAGGTTCCCTATAATAATAATAATAATAATTATAATAATAATAATAATAATAATAATAATAATAATAATAATAATAATAATAATAATAATAATAAGTAATATTTATACAGGTTTACTTGTTCAGAATTGTAATTCTGTTATCAGTCAAGGACCTGTTAAACGAAAAAGGACAAAATAAATCAAAAATTACATCGAAGTTAAAACTGTGTTCAAAACTGTTTCATTAAAATCCTTTATGAAGGCTAAGTTTGTGCTTAAAACGCACGAGAGATTCTTCGTCCCGAATGTCCTTGGGAAGTTTATTAAAAATCTGAGCTCGCTGGTAAGCGAACGTTCGCTTACCAGTTTCTGTTCTTATCGGCGGTAAAATAAGGCTTGAATTGTTTCCTCTTGTATTTTTGCCGTGCTGATGACGCTTGAAACAGTTTGAGAATTGTTCTGGTGAGAGGCCATGCAAACATTTGAAGACATCTATTGCAACACGTCGGTTGCGCACTTCAGCTACATTGTCCCAACACTCAAGTGGTTCTCGGGGGCTCGTGACCTTTGCCGCTCTGTATTTAGGGCCTAAAACAAAGAACTGGTGTAAACAAACTTTACTTGCGCTACTTTACTTTACTTTGATAAAGAATTGAATAGGAGAATCGAAAGCAATTTCATATCAAGGATCAAGGAAACACCGCTAATAGCTATCTTTTCATCAAACGTACATTGACGTAATTTCTTTTCAAGTGATAAACAATATATTGGAATGAACAATAACTGCGTTAACTTAAACCAGCGGTAATGAAGCGATAAAGAAAACAATTATGCGTGGATAGCTGACGATTTTGCAAGAGCTCCCTATTAGTAAGCACGCTCCTTCGTCGCGCGCAGTTAAGATCATGAGTGGGCAGAAATGCTTCTCGTACCGAGGCGCCAAACTTTGGAATAGTGTTGGCACTGAAATCAGAAATCCATCTCCCTGAGAGCATTGAAAACAGAGCTGCAAAATTGAACACCTATTGATTTTTAGGTTTCCTTTTGTTTTTTATCACGATTTATAATATAGCTAAGTTATATTACAAATATATAGGATCTCCTATATTTATTGTAAATTTAAGTTTTTAGTACAGCCCCCCTGTAAATCAGGTTTCTAACTGAGGGGTTACCATGTATACAAAAGATATACTGAAATGAAAAATGAAGAATTTTAAAAAGCATGCTACAACTACAACAACAATATGCCCTCCCACAACTATCTCCATATACAATCACGTATATAGTAAAGATGCATCTCTAGAGACTTAATATCTTTGATACTTCAAATTGTCGGATGCGTAAAACTGCAGAAAACAAGAAACTGGATGTTCCTTGCTTTAAGGTTGCGGTGAACGTTTGTAGGCCGAAAAAGCGAATTTTCTGATTTCTGCAAATCTCAGAAGCCCAAATTTTGAGAAACGCAAAGATGGCATCTTTGGAAGTAACAGAAATCTCGAAAAAAGCAGAATTCTTGATCAGAGGAAGGATACCACAACTTCTCACGCAAAGTTTTTCTGTGTGGATTAAATTCTAATTCTAGGTTTTTGACCTATTAAGCCGGTCATGTGCAGGAAAACAAACACAAAACCACATTATATGCATCGATTGCTTTTTAAGCCCTAATCGCTTGACCCGGAATATATTGTGGCTTATTTGACATTGATGTTTACATTTGAAGTGCCATCAGTACAGTGTATTTTCAAGGGGAGGAGGACTTTAAAGAATCTTAGACATAGTTGGGTAGCTTAGTGTCTGCATTTCGTGTTGATTTAAGTTAGATTTTTTACATTGAACTCAAGGGTACGAAATAGCTTTTGAATGAGGCATGCTCTCTTAAGCAATAAAGTTACCTGGAAAATACCATTTTACAATCTTCGCCAATTATTTTGATATGGTTAGAATCCCTACATTCTTATGCATCGAATGATATATAGTTCAACTAGATTCCACTACCGGGTGTCTCAGCAAANGGGGCTAGCTTCAAGTCCTGAAATCGAAGAGATGAAACATGACATTGATGGTATCACTACATTACTGCTACTTCTTGAATCGCCAAGCAAGGCAGAGAGGTAAAGTTTGCTACTAGCTAATGATTTTTTCTTACAACTGCTCTATTTTATGAGAAGCCTTCAGAAGGCCTCTTAGGTTTTGATTATTGCAGCTTAAAAATGATTTATGATTTAACCCAACCCAGTAAGATTTATGCTCTTAAGACAGAGATGCTGTGTACACCTTACCTTAGGCCAATTTGGCATTCCCAATGGCCGTCGAAAATTTACAGGAGGGCCTATTAAGCCAGACTAGGCCGGGCCGCTTGGCGAGGCGAGGCTTTGTTCCTTTCAGCTGGAAGGAATTTTGTCTTTAATGATTATGTTGGTCATGATGTGATATATATAATTGTGCATTTGTTGTGGCATCAAGAAGGTACTTCTTTTCAGTACTGGTAGTCTCTTCCGTTGGAGCGAAACTTCTGCGCCGCCATTAAAAAACAAACTCACGAAGGACAGGAATGGGCATTCCCCTGGGGTCCGGTCCGTTGGGGTCTTGGTCCTATGGGTCCTAGGGTCTGGTTATTCCGTTATGCCATCAGTACAGTGTATTTTCAAGGGGAGGAGGACTTTAAAGAATCTTAGACATAGTTGGGTAGCTTAGTGTCTGCATTTCGTGTTGATTTAAGTTAGATTTTTTACATTGAACTCAAGGGTACGAAATAGCTTTTGAATGAGGCATGCTCTCTTAAGCAATAAAGTTACCTGGAAAATACCATTTTACAATCTTCGCCAATTATTTTGATATGGTTAGAATCCCTACATTCTTATGCATCGAATGATATATAGTTCAACTAGATTCCACTACCGGGTGTCTCAGCAAAAATTACCCCCCTTTGACTGGAAGCAGGAACGAAACGATAAAATTTCGAGACTTTTCAACTGCAGAACTAAATTTGGTAATCTTCAACTTAAGTGCACGTACCTTGCATTTATAAATCGTCCACGAAATACTGGACATACGAGCTCCCTACGTCACAATTTTGAGTGCGCTTGAAACCAGAGGTTTTGAGAAAGGGCCTAACCATGATTTGATTTCTTGGGCATTTTCCAAAGGAATTTTTAACTTTTTCTCTTTTAAATTTTACTTTTGAAAATAATTCTACTTGGAGATGTTTCAATTTTTCTTGAAAGAACTTTTCTTTTGAGGAGAAAATCGTTTCTTGCATTCCATTGAAAATTTATTTGCATCAAAGATGAGGAAAAGGAGCGCATGCACGCTTATTTTGGAGATGTGGCACGAGTTTATTATTCTCGCCACATTTTTCTTCTATTTGTTTAATCAGGGTCGTGGCTATGCGTCTATGATTCTTTTCAAAAGCAAGAGCTAAAAATAACAATTCAAAAATCTATTGTAAATTGCTCATGATATCTAATCATGGTTAGGCCCTTTCTCAAAACCTCTGGTTTCAGGTGCAATCAAAATTTTGACGTTGGGAGCTTGTATCTCCGGTGCTTCGTGGACGATTTATAAATGCAAGGCACGTGCATTTAAGTTGAAGATTCAAAAATGTAGCTGTGCAATCGGAAAGTCCCGATATCATATCGTTTTATTCCTTTTTCCAGTTAAACGGGGGTACTTATTTTTGAGACACCCGGTAATAGATTGCGTGTGCTACACCTGTAACCTTAACTCCAACTAGATTCCACTAATAGTTTGGCTTTGGGGAGAGAAAACCCAATCTTGTGCTACAACTGTAACCTTAACTCCAACTAGATTCCACTAATAGTTTGGCTTTTGGGGAGAGAAAACCCAATCTTGTGCTACAACTGTAACCTTTACTCCAACTAGATTCCACTAATAGATTGGCTTTTGGGGAGAGAAAACCCAATCTTGTGCTACAACTGTAACCTTAACTCCAACTAGATTCCACTAATAGTTTGGCTTTTGGGGAGAGAAAACCCAATCTTGTGCTACAACTGTAACCTTAACTCCAACTAGATTCCACTAATAGATTGGCTTTTGGGGAGAGAAAACCCAATCTTGTGCTACAACTGTAACCTTAACTCCAACTAGATTCCACTAATAGTTTGGCTTTTGGGGAGAGAAAACCCAATCTTGTGCTACAACTGTAACCTTAACTCCAACTAGATTCCACTAATAGTTTGGCTTTTGGGGAGAGAAAACCCAATCTTGTGCTACAACTGTAACCTTAACTCCAACTAGATTCCACTAATAGTTTGGCTTTTGGGGAGAGAAAACCCAATCTTGTGCTACAACTGTAACCTTAACTCCAACTAGATTCCACTAATAGTTTGGCTTTTGGGGAGAGAAAACCCAATCTTGTGCTACAACTGTAACCTTAACTCCAACTAGATTGTAACGTATTGCATTATTAACAATGCATTATTAATGTTAATACATTTCATCAAGTTTTGATGCTTTTCTTTTTCCATTCACTTGGGAATAATGTATTTTATACATTTTTGTCTTAACAATAGCAACAATACTACAAACAAAGCCAAACAGATGATTTCGTCAAGATCCTTGAAGCTGCAAGAGCAGGTAAATTAACAGCAAGGATAATAAACCATTTTTAATTATTTGAGATGTACAGGATCTATTTATTTCATATTAAAAAACCTGTGTCCTTTGAGTCTGTTTTTCCTTGGAATTTTGTTTAGCTATCAGATGATATTGTTATTATTATAATCCAAAGGGTTAAACTTTTAATATTCACCAAAGTTGGCTATGTTACTGATCGTAAACCTTTTTTGTACATTTATGTGATGGCAGAAGATATTTTGAGTGATATTGCAATATTATCATTAAGATTATCATTGAAATTACATTGCAAGGTCAGAGTTGTAATGATTATCAAATGGAATCTTAATGCCCAAAATTCCCTTCTAATTAGATGCTTGGTCCTTTATGTAGATGTTATTTATATAGGGTATTATTAGGGTATTATTTGTATATTTATATTTATATATATTTATGCAGGGTATTATTAGGGTATTATAGATGTGGTTATTATGAAGGACGAAGGATTTAAACTATTACTTCAAATTGCTAGATAGAGCTTTAGGCTGAAATGTAACGTTTGTATAAAAATGCGTTGATCTTAAATGGCAATCATCTTTTAGATTGATTTGGTCATGTACAAAGACATAGGTCATAGGTCATAGGTCATAGTCATAGGTCATAGTCATAGGTGGGGACATTTTGAGTAGCAAATAGAATTATCGTTACATTGCGCACAAAAGGTTCATTGTCGTAATTTGTAAAATATCGCATTCCTTTTATTCACGTCAATGGCGCCTGACAATGTTATTGGTGTTATTAGTCTAATAACTGTTTTTTGTCAGAGAAACGTCACATGTTTGTTGTTCGAAAAGAAATAGAGTTCCATATTTTCCTTCACGCAGTGAAAATTCCTTCATTTGTGTTACCAGATTTTTCATTCATTCTTGCTAATCCCTGTTGATATATTCTGCTTTGTCTACACAGGCCTATTGAATGGTATTGTCTTTGACGGCGCGGCCTATCGAACGGCCGCACTATTTGTTTTCGGATTCCAATAATGTGGGCTCCCGAGTCCTTTGTGAAACAGGATCTGTGATTACGTCAGATGTATTGTGTAACAGCATGAATTCAATGGGGAATGGCCCTTGTCTCGAGTTACGTTATTGGTGTCAAAGTTCTAATTGGTGTCGATATCCACAGCGTAGGGTAACTTTCTTCCCGACCGTTCAATGGACTTCCTGTAAGATGGATGGGCTAACTGATGATCGGTATCGTTGGGGAGTTTCTACAATTGCGTCACTGCTTTCTACACAACGAAATCTAACACACTAGCAATGTCTCGCTTAAAATAAGATGGCAGACCGAGACCATGTCCAAAGGTTTTCGTAAAAGATACTTCCTCTGAATCTACATCTGAATCTGAATCTGAATCTGAATCTGAATCTGAATCTGAATCTGAATGAACAAAGATGCTCTTGAATTCAAGTTTTCGATCACCAATACAAATAGCCAACTTCTTCATTTTAGAAGCCCATGTCACTTCCAACATGTTTTTTTTTTTTTTTTCCAACATGTCTTGAAACATTCTGGATTTTTTTTACAAGTTAAATTTGCATTGTGCTGGTTTTCAAGGTCCATCCACCCTTGCATCCACCACACTCTCAGTGACATGTCTCCTTCAAGTAGCGGTCATTACTAGAATCACATTTCTTATAACTTGGTGGCTACAGAAGGGAGGCTGAAGCGCCGTGTTATCAGCGGCTCGCAGCTCGCTTAATCCGCAGTTGTGGCTTTCGATAGACTGATCTAGGGCGGACAAAAGTCAGCGCAAGGGGGATGCTTCTTGTGCCCTTAGTTTTAATCATTTTAAGCCGAACTAGAGGGCGTGGTTGCAAAAAAATCCTGGCTCACGCCCCTATGAAACTAATAACAGTTTGTTTTGGGTGCCAGCCGCCACTGATTCACGTGACAATCTTCCGACAGACTGTCTAAAGGTGAACACCGTCCAGCCGTTCTGGGCTAATATAAACTTTAATTTTGACCAAGATACCAAAACTGACTAAAAAATTAACAGCTATTGTTAATATCAATCAATTAATTGATTGATCGAGAGCGAGATCAGTACTTACAATTTTCGAAAATAACTGATTGTCTTAATTCGTTTGCCCAGTTGATGAAAATTAATTTACCTTTTAGACAATTTTGCTGGATCAAATTTGGAATACGAGAATCATGACAATGACCAGATGCTGGTACTCGACACATTGGCTGCTTATTATGTGCAGCAAGCGCGAAAAGACAAGAATAAAGACCAAAAAAGAGAACTTTTCACCAAAGCAACTCAATTGTACACTACAGCTGACAAAATCATCATGTTGGACCAGGTAATCTAGAGCACGTTTTAGAACTTCGTTGGTGCCAATTTTGTCTCGAAGCGCTTCATTCACTCTGTATTTGTCTACCAGGTTTCCAAAAGAGAACAGGTTTGATGAGGCCTCGTTTCCAAAAGAGAACAGATTTGATGAGGCCTCATTTCCAAAAGAGAACAGATTTGATCAGGCCTGGTGATAAGAATATATCAATCTGAGATAGTTTTTATGACATTCGTCGTTTTTAAAACTTGAACATAAATACGTTGTTTGTTGATATTGGTGTTTATTGATATTTGAGAGTTGAAATATTAGGGTGTGTTTGATTGGTAATTCCAAACCTACCAAATTCTTAAAACAGAAGACTTCGCAGAGAAGGAAAAAATAATTCCCAATCAAACACAACAAATCTTAAAAACGGTAGGTTTTGGATTCGTCAGGGAATCTTGCAAATGGAAACGATAATGTCTCCAAAGTTTGCATAACCTTGTCTTTTGTAGGAGAAGGTTTAGAAGGCCTTACAAACCTACCAAAATCACCGTTTGAGAATCTCTGAGTCTACCATGTCTACCAATCTCAGACACAAATCTCTGAGTCTACCATGTCTACCAATCTCAGACACAAATCTCTGAGTCTACCATGTCTACCAATCTCAGACACAAATCTCTGAGTCTACCATGTCTACCAATCTCAGACACAAATCTCTGAGTCTACCATGTCTACCAATCTCAGACACAAATCTCTGAGTCTACCATGTCTACCAATCTCAGACACAAATCTCTGAGTCTACCATGTCTACCAATCTCAGACACAAATCTCTGAGTCTACCATGTCTACCAATCTCAGACACAAATCTCTGAGTCTACCATGTCTACCAATCTCAGACACAAATCTCTGAGTCTACCATGTCTACCAATCTCAGACACAAATCTCTGAGTCTACCATGTCTACCAATCTCAGACACAAATCTCTGAGTCTACCATGTCTACCAATCTCAGACACAAATCTCTGAGTCTACCATGTTTACGTTTTCAGAAATGGTACCAAGCAAAAGACTCCGCAATCTTGAAATTTCAGCCGCAGTGAACTTCATTAAATTTTAGCAGCAATAAGTTCTTGTTGTTGCTCGACCAATGTATCTATTAATCTTTTGCGAACGTACTCCCTTGAGCATGAACATATTTCTGGCATCGTCGTATTATTTCTCGAAAAGAATTTATAACTACCGGGTGTCCCAAAAAAACGCTACAGATATGATCGGGGCTAGCGACAAGAGTTTACGTCCAATCCATTCCTAATAATTTTGAAGTAATCCTTGATAGTTAACTTGAAGATATATACCTTGTTTGTTGAAATTGGCACACTGAGAGTTGAAATATTAATATCGAAAGTCCAAATTTGCTTCCACCTCTAAACCAGAGCTTTTGGGTTTTGGCCTAAACTGCACACGCGCTGTTTGGGGAATGTTCTCAATCGTAGTCATCTTGCTAGGCTGCACCCCCATTACCACCAAATACTGAAGTACCCCAACACCCTGGGGAATGACGTGACCTATTTGTCACCAATTTTAATACTTTGCAATTCGCTTACCTTCAAAACGCTGCATCTGCATCTCTGATTGCTACCCCCGTTATCTCTCTGCATCTCTTGAGACTTTTCCTACAACAAATGACGAAATCTCTTCATCCACAGGGTGTCTCAAAACATTGTGCCCCGTTTGTGTGGCTGTTATAACTATGACAAATGAGATACATGAGATACACCCTGAATGTATCTCATGTGTAGTAAGCCTAAACAGTTAAAATGAAGTTCTTTATCTATTCCAGAACCATCTTCTTGGCCGTGCTTACTTCTGTTTGTTGGAAGGAGACAAAATGGACCAGGCAGATGCGCAGTTCAACTTTGTTTTAGATCAGGTATTCAAATTCTGAAAGTTTATATTGAGTTCAACAGTGTCTGTGTGTATGTATGTATATCTTGTTTTCCATCGAAAATTAAATGTAACATAAGTTTCAGGAACTAAATAGATCTAATTACAGTTGTGCAATATAATTCCGGCGGAGCCGCAAATCTATTCGAGTTGAACAGATGAAAAACTTGCGAGCGAGTGATGTCGATCTGTCGATCGATGTCAATCCTCGATTCCATGTTCAAAAGATTCCGCTGACAACTGCGGAGGCGGATGCGAAACAGAGGCCAAAAAGAAATGGTGCAGCAAAAGAAGTAAGAACGCAAGGCAGGAAGAACTAGAAGAACTTCGTTGTTGGGGTGTTATTGAACAGGTGAGTAAACTCGAACATCGATTATTTATCGTCGTTTTATTCTCGATTCAAAATGAATATTCAACAAAATAGTCGCACAAATAGTCGAGTCGTATTTAAAGTTCAACTGTTATTGTTTTCTNTTCAAAATCAGCTATTCAAAATCAGCTATTCAAAATCAGCTATTCAAAATCAGCTATTCAAAATCAGCTATTCAAAATCAGCTATTCAAAATCAGCTATTCAAAATCAGCTATTCAAAATCAGCTATTCAAAATCAGCTATTCAAAATCAGCTATTCAAAATCAGCTATTCAAAATCAGCTATTCAAAATCAGCTATTCAAAATCAGCTATTCAAAATCAGCTATTCAAAATCAGCTATTCAAAATCAGCTATTCAAAATCAGCTATTCAAAATCAGCTATTCAAAATCAGCTATTCAAAATCAGCTATTCAAAATCAGCTATTCAAAATCAGCTATTCAAAATCAGCTATTCAAAATCAGCTATTCAAAATCAGCTATTCAAAATCAGCTATTCAAAATCAGCTATTCAAAATCAGCTATTCAAAATCAGCTATTCAAAATCAGCTATTCAAAATCAGCTATTCAAAATCAGCTATTCAAAATCAGCTATTCAAAATCAGCTATTCAAAATCAGCTATTCAAAATCAGCTATTCAAAATCAGCTATTCAAAATCAGCTATTCAAAATCAGCTATTCAAAATCAGCTATTCAAAATCAGCTATTCAAAATCAGCTATTCAAAATCAGCTATTCAAAATCAGCTATTCAAAATCAGCTATTCAAAATCAGCTATTCAAAATCAGCTATTCAAAATCAGCTATTCAAAATCAGCTATTCAAAATCAGCTATTCAAAATCAGCTATTCAAAATCAGCTATTCAAAATCAGCTATTCAAAATCAGCTATTCAAAATCAGCTATTCAAAATCAGCTATTCAAAATCAGCTATTCAAAATCAGCTATTCAAAATCAGCTATTCAAAATCAGCTATTCAAAATCAGCTATTCAAAATCAGCTATTCAAAATCAGCTATTCAAAATCAGCTATTCAAAATCAGCTATTCAAAATCAGCTATTCAAAATCAGCTATTCAAAATCAGCTATTCAAAATCAGCTATTCAAAATCAGCTATTCAAAATCAGCTATTCAAAATCAGCTATTCAAAATCAGCTATTCAAAATCAGCTATTCAAAATCAGCTATTCAAAATCAGCTATTCAAAATCAGCTATTCAAAATCAGCTATTCAAAATCAGCTATTCAAAATCAGCTATTCAAAATCAGCTATTCAAAATCAGCTATTCAAAATCAGCTATTCAAAATCAGCTATTCAAAATCAGCTATTCAAAATCAGCTATTCAAAATCAGCTATTCAAAATCAGCTATTCAAAATCAGCTATTCAAAATCAGCTATTCAAAATCAGCTATTCAAAATCAGCTATTCAAAATCAGCTATTCAAAATCAGCTATTCAAAATCAGCTATTCAAAATCAGCTATTCAAAATCAGCTATTCAAAATCAGCTATTCAAAATCAGCTATTCAAAATCAGCTATTCAAAATCAGCTATTCAAAATCAGCTATTCAAAATCAGCTATTCAAAATCAGCTATTCAAAATCAGCTATTCAAAATCAGCTATTCAAAATCAGCTATTCAAAATCAGCTATTCAAAATCAGCTATTCAAAATCAGCTATTCAAAATCAGCTATTCAAAATCAGCTATTCAAAATCAGCTATTCAAAATCAGCTATTCAAAATCAGCTATTCAAAATCAGCTATTCAAAATCAGCTATTCAAAATCAGCTATTCAAAATCAGCTATTCAAAATCAGCTATTCAAAATCAGCTATTCAAAATCAGCTATTCAAAATCAGCTATTCAAAATCAGCTATTCAAAATCAGCTATTCAAAATCAGCTATTCAAAATCAGCTATTCAAAATCAGCTATTCAAAATCAGCTATTCAAAATCAGCTATTCAAAATCAGCTATTCAAAATCAGCTATTCAAAATCAGCTATTCAAAATCAGCTATTCAAAATCAGCTATTCAAAATCAGCTATTCAAAATCAGCTATTCAAAATCAGCTATTCAAAATCAGCTATTCAAAATCAGCTATTCAAAATCAGCTATTCAAAATCAGCTATTCAAAATCAGCTATTCAAAATCAGCTATTCAAAATCAGCTATTCAAAATCAGCTATTCAAAATCAGCTATTCAAAATCAGCTATTCAAAATCAGCTATTCAAAATCAGCTATTCAAAATCAGCTATTCAAAATCAGCTATTCAAAATCAGCTATTCAAAATCAGCTATTCAAAATCAGCTATTCAAAATCAGCTATTCAAAATCAGCTATTCAAAATCAGCTATTCAAAATCAGCTATTCAAAATCAGCTATTCAAAATCAGCTATTCAAAATCAGCTATTCAAAATCAGCTATTCAAAATCAGCTATTCAAAATCAGCTATTCAAAATCAGCTATTCAAAATCAGCTATTCAAAATCAGCTATTCAAAATCAGCTATTCAAAATCAGCTATTCAAAATCAGCTATTCAAAATCAGCTATTCAAAATCAGCTATTCAAAATCAGCTATTCAAAATCAGCTATTCAAAATCAGCTATTCAAAATCAGCTATTCAAAATCAGCTATTCAAAATCAGCTATTCAAAATCAGCTATTCAAAATCAGCTATTCAAAATCAGCTATTCAAAATCAGCTATTCAAAATCAGCTATTCAAAATCAGCTATTCAAAATCAGCTATTCAAAATCAGCTATTCAAAATCAGCTATTCAAAATCAGCTATTCAAAATCAGCTATTCAAAATCAGCTATTCAAAATCAGCTATTCAAAATCAGCTATTCAAAATCAGCTATTCAAAATCAGCTATTCAAAATCAGCTATTCAAAATCAGCTATTCAAAATCAGCTATTCAAAATCAGCTATTCAAAATCAGCTATTCAAAATCAGCTATTCAAAATCAGCTATTCAAAATCAGCTATTCAAAATCAGCTATTCAAAATCAGCTATTCAAAATCAGCTATTCAAAATCAGCTATTCAAAATCAGCTATTCAAAATCAGCTATTCAAAATCAGCTATTCAAAATCAGCTATTCAAAATCAGCTATTCAAAATCAGCTATTCAAAATCAGCTATTCAAAATCAGCTATTCAAAATCAGCTATTCAAAATCAGCTATTCAAAATCAGCTATTCAAAATCAGCTATTCAAAATCAGCTATTCAAAATCAGCTATTCAAAATCAGCTATTCAAAATCAGCTATTCAAAATCAGCTATTCAAAATCAGCTATTCAAAATCAGCTATTCAAAATCAGCTATTCAAAATCAGCTATTCAAAATCAGCTATTCAAAATCAGCTATTCAAAATCAGCTATTCAAAATCAGCTATTCAAAATCAGCTATTCAAAATCAGCTATTCAAAATCAGCTATTCAAAATCAGCTATTCAAAATCAGCTATTCAAAATTCATTAAATGTTAACATTGATTGCCTTTTAACGGGGGTATGTCAAACAATTAAGGCCAGATTTTTAACTGTTGCAACTTGTAGTGGTAGATTGTACAATGGCTAGCTCTCTCTCCTATTGTTTTGAACATTTTGATAACCATCTTTCGCACACAGCATGAGTTATACACAGCAGTTTGTTTTATTTACACTTGCAGTTTATCTAACTGGCCATGGAAATTGTTTAATTCCTTTCATAAGTCATTTTGTGAACGGAAGCAACAGATGTTATTATCGTTTCAACATCTGCCTTTGTTTATGTTTTACCGGATGACACAAAATCACTTCGTAATCACACACAATCACTTCGCAATCACAAAATCACTGTTAAAAATCTCTTTAAAATGTGATTAAGGGAAGATTCGTACAGACGAAAGTGATTAGATTAGCGATATTTGATGTTTTTAAAGCTACGTTTTCTAGAAGGTTCTTTTACCATTGCTGTAAGACAGAACGTTGGCAGAAATTTGACTGAATTAACATCCGCTTTTCAAATTGTTGTTGTTGTTATTGTTGTTGTTGTTGTTGGTAGTGACCTTTTTCATTAAATCGCTCATAATTTCCCAATCAAGAGATCAATTGAATCAAGAGATAAGCTTTGAAATCAGGAGATCTATTTTGAATGGATAAGCTTTGAAATCAATTTCATTGACTATTGAAAGAAATAGTTAGTTATTTGAACGAATATTGATATTTATGAACTTTATGTCAAGTGTACAAATAGGGTGCACTAGAATAGCAAGGCTTTGTTGAACAGGCCATGGTAAATCATGCACATGGTGATTGTTCAGGTTGAAATTCAGATGCAAAAGTATGAGGTGACAAAATCTTCTTTTTCTTTCAGTCACCAAACAACATTCCAGCCTTATTAGGTGAGTGCTTAATTTTGAAATACTTTTCGACAATTTCTTGGTTTTGTAATGCCTAAAAAGGGCCTGGGACGACTGCACTTTAGTGGACCAGCTTTATGTCATATCTCTCGGGAACGTATTTGAGCAAATACCCTACTAACCCCAACTAAACCCTACCTTACCCTAACTAACCCTAACTTACCCTAACTAACCCTAACTTACTCTAAAAACCCCTTTTCCAAAACCTATCCCTGACCCTAACCCTTACCACATGACACATAACTTGCTTATATTGATTGCTGGTCCGCTAAAGTGCAGACTAGCCAAGGGCCTAAAGTACTTTATCAAGTCGTAGAGAAACTCTGCTTGGGAAAACTTTTTTCTGGCTCACCCGCACAGTGGGGCTCCAATAAGACTTTTGTCGAAAGGAGATTTGAATAATGCCTTCTAGAGCTAGGGGAAGTAGCCTGTTGGCAGGAAGTATACCAGACAACAACACTGTGTGAAAATTTCAATAATAATAATGATAATGATAATAATGGGCGGTGTCCATCATACGATACAGTGCAGGAATATTGGATTCGACAAAATTGGCACCACAAGAACTGGACAGGAAAACAAGAAAGTTGCAAAACATCTATAGAGCACTGCATCCCCAAGCTGACGTAGACCGATTATACTGGAAGTGAGCAGAAGGGGGGGGGGGGGGGGCAGGAT
>REGM01000221.1:71277-109238 GCA_004194415.1 Aurelia aurita | reverse complement strand
GGGGGAGGGGGGGGGGGGGAGGGCAGGATTATTAAGTGTCGAAGAATGTGCAAAGATCGAAGAAAGTAGTATCGTATCGGCTATTACATCTGCAACAGCAGCGAAAGGTTATTGGCAGAAGTTGGGAGAGAGGGTATTGTGTCTGAAGAGGGTGACCCGAAAAATAAGAAGAAAGAACTAACTAAGGAAAGGAAGATTCAAGATCTCTAAAAGGAACTTCATCCGGTATTCTATGATGAGACAATGGACGTAAGAGATGAAGAGAATTCATTTTAGTTAGCTTAAGAGTGGGTACCTAAAGAAAGAAACAGAGCGGATGATTTTAGCGGCGCAGGACCAAGCCCTGATAACAAACTGGATAAAAAGCAATGTTGATAAAGAAGACATATCAAAATGCAGAATGTGCGGGGAAAGGGACGAGACAGTTGCTCGTGTGGTGTCTGAATGTCAAAAATTAGCACAGAGAGAATACAAAAGCTGGAGACATGACACCTATGCAAGAAATTCGGATTCGAGTGTGGCGATAAGTACTGCAACCATATGGTGACAAAAGGCAATAAGGTACTTGAAAATGACCAAGTATTATTATTGTGGGACTTTTCTATACAAACTGAAACTCGCATCGATCATAATATACCTGAAATCATGATAAAGAATAAGAAAGACAAGAGTTGCCAGATAATCGATGTAGCATGTCCATTTGACACTCGAGTGAAGCAGCAAGAGGAGGAGAAGCTAGACCACTACAATTCAATTCAATTCAATTTTATTCATAGAATACATCCTGATACAAGGTTAACAGCGACAAAAAATGTATTTTATAGGACCCAGGAGAAGCATGCCTTATCGAGCCTGGGCCGTGAACGTAAAAGAAAGCACTAAAACACGAAGATGAATAAAATGTTACTAACACAATATAAATATATAAAATATATATAATTCCAAATATAAAAAGAAAAAGGCTAGATATGTACGGTATGTAGGAATCGTGAACTTGTCTTTTGTTATTTTAATAGCTAGTCAGTTTAATAGTTATTTAGCATTATTCGTTTTATGTTAGTTGCAAACGCTTTTACCTGTTTTGCATTTTTANAAAAAATGTATTTTATAGGACCCAGGAGAAGCATGCCTTATCGAGCCTGGGCCGTGAACGTAAAAGAAAGCACTAAAACACGAAGATGAATAAAATGTTACTAACACAATATAAATATATAAAATATATATAATTCCAAATATAAAAAGAAAAAGGCTAGATATGTACGGTATGTAGGAATCGTGAACTTGTCTTTTGTTATTTTAATAGCTAGTCAGTTTAATAGTTATTTAGCATTATTCGTTTTATGTTAGTTGCAAACGCTTTTACCTGTTTTGCATTTTTAACGTTGTTAGGGAGGTCGTTGCTAAAAGCATTTTTGTACCCCACTTTCTTTGTGTTTTAGGGATTTCGTAGTTTTTACTTTGGCGTGTTTCATAATTATACCTGCTTTCATTAGTGTGGAAGTAGTTTTGAAACACTTCAGGCACGTTATTAACATTATGGCTTATGTGGTGCACGAATTTCAGAATCTTCAGTTCGTAAAGGTCGTTTATTTTACGAAAGCTTAGTTCCTTATGTAATGCATTCGTGGGATATATGCGATCTTTAAAGTACAAGATCCTGAGTATCCTGTTTTGTAAGACTTAGAGCTCGTTTAGGTGTTCCTTAGTGGCTAATCCATATACTTAAGTGAGTAAGTTATTTTAGAGAGTACCTTGGAACTATATAGTGCTGTTAAACATTGTTTTGGTACAATGTACTTAAGTTTATGGAAAATGGATGCCAATTTTATAGTTTCATTTTGACCTTTTCAATGTGCTTTTCCTGTGTCAATTTTGAATCTAATGTGATGCCGAGATATTTAATTTCTTTCCTTTGCGTCAATGAAGCACCCATTTTAATAATAAATTTATCTTGGCCTTCCGTTTTGGTGTTAGGGCTGACAATTCAGAAATTAGTTTTCTCTGTATTTACTTTAAGAGCTTGTTTGCTTCGAGCCATTCGTACGGCTTTTCTAGTTCTATATTTGTTGGATGAGTTAAATGTTGGAGGTTATCCCCAAAATTGAAGATATTCTTATCGTTAGCAAGAAGGCGAGGCTCAAGTGTAGTTGGGTTTGGCATGTCATTTGCATATAACGTAAAAAGAGTGGGTGCTAAGACGGACCCCTGCGGTACACCCTTATTGATTAGGCCATATGAGGAATTTGTACGGTTCGCAAACGTGAACTGTTTTCTATTGGTAAGATAGCTGATGAACCATTCGTATATTTTACCGCTGTATCTCTGAAACCAAAATGGCTAAGGTTTTCAAGCAGAATGGAATGATCGATTGTGTCGAAGGCCTTAGAGAGATCCAAGAAAATTCCAACACCATTGTTGCCATTATCAAGGTTGGCGTAGATTTTTGAAAGAGTTCTAAAATTGCATGCGTTGTGGTATGTCCCTCTCAGAAGCCAAATTGCAATCGGTAAAGTATTTTATGCTTTTGAACAAATTAAATTATTCTTTTGGCGAGAAGGCGTGCGACGATTTTTTCGAAACATGAAAGAAGCGATATAGGTCTATAATTGTTTGTGTCACATCAGCCTCCAGATTTAAATATTGGAATGACTTTGGCAATTTTCAAAATGTCTGGTACCACACCTGAATGTGTAACGATCTTAATACCAAATTATGAAAATGTGAACGGACGAAGTAAAGACAGTTGCGATAATACCAGTTGTCATAGGCGCACTTGGAATAGTGTCAAAATTTCAAGAATTTCATTGTAGCACTAGACTTTGAACCGGGAATACAACTATTGCAGAAAGCATTCCTCGTAGGCACGGCAAGGATGGTTCGAAAAATACTGGACATAAGAGACTAAATAGCGGGAAGACTTATTTATGTTTTCTATACAGACAATATGCACACTTTCTCAAGCTACGGGATGTAACCTGAAAGTGAACTATGCATTGTGATAACACTGTGATAATTGTTGAAATAAGATCATTATTGTTATACAAATAATAACAGCGAAAAAGGTATCCAAGGTGATAGGGTTCATCCGGACTACAAAGATCTCGGAGACAAATAGACTGATTACTGCAGTGGCAAGATACGTGGGACAGAAAGTGGGACTTAGGGTTAATGAAAGTAGACCAAACCGAAAGAAGGAACCATTCTGGATTAGAAGAATAGGACAGAAAATAAATGAAAAGAAGTGAAACCTGACGCACAGCAAAGTAAAGCATTGTGGAAAGATATCTGGGCAATGAGAAACATCATAATACAGATGCAGAATGCTTAAAAGACCTACGAGTAGAAGAAGAAGGTGAACAACAGGAAAACATTGTAATCACAGAAAATCTGATAAGACAACAATGTAAAAAGATACCAAACTGGAAGGCCCCCCGGGCCCTGACGGTGCGGTGTCCAGGGTTATTGGATAAAGAAGCTGACATCAATACATGATAGAATTGCGAGTCAAATGGACGATATGATCAATGACAGAACACCTGTACCGAGCTGGTTGACTTACGCAAGAACTGTATTGTGCCAGAAAGATCATTTAAAGGGTAACGCAGTTGTCAATTACAGACCACCAAGGACAGATTTCGTAACACAATAGCATCAGTTGCTTTGGATTAAGACCGCAATTCAAAGCGATTAGCGATTTTAGACAAAAAAATTCTCTCGACCAGTAATTCAAAACAAACAAAGCCGCAAAAGTTGCTGTGAAACCCCGGCAGCTAGCTTGCTCGTTGTGCATTCCAGAAATGGTTTTTAAGAGGAAACATGGGCATATGTTGAAAGAAGAAGGATATATCTAAACATCTGCCTCGGGCATTCTTTTTATTTGGCTCAGAAACTGAGCAGTAAGTATTTTAATTACACCCAAAAAAATACGCGAATTGAATCGCCTACCAAACGGGTTCTGAACCAAACAAATAAAATGCCCGAGGCAGATGTTTAGATATATCTTTCTTCTTTCGATATTTACTCGTGACTTCTGTTAAAAACCACCTTTCGCGTGCACAAGGCGACATTTCGCCCGACTGGTTTCAGGGCAACTTTTGCGGCTTTGTTTGTTTTGAATTACTGGTCGAGAGAATTTGTTTGTCTAAAATCGCTAATCGCTTTGAATTGCGGTGTCAATCAAAGGCAACTGTTGCTATTGTGTTACAAAATCTGTCCTTGTTTTACAGACCCATATCTTGATATGTGGAAAGTGTTGACTGGACTGGAGTAATAGCTGGACTGGAGTAATAGCTGGACTGGAGTAATAGCTGGACTGGAGTAATAGCTGGACTGGAGTAATAGCTGGACTGGAGTAATAGCTGGACTGGAGTCATAGCTGGACTGGAGTAATAGCTGAGAGGATGTATGAGTACCTGGAAAGAAATAACATATCGCCGGAAGAACAAAAAGGATGCAGGAGGAAAAGTAGAGGAACGAAAGATCAACGTATTATAGACAGAATTATCTTGCAGGACTGTAAACAAAGATGGGAAAACTTAGCCATGGATTGGGTAGACTATCGCAAGGCATATGACCTAGTTCCGCACTCATGGATTTTGGAATGCTTAGATTTGACCCAAATTTCTGCGAACATCAAGAAATTCATAGAAAATACCAAAACAAAGTGGACAACAACAACAACAACATCATGTGGGGATAATCTGGGAAAAGTTAACGTCAGAAGGGGAATTTTTCAAGGTGATAGTCTTTCATCCTTGCTATTTGTAATTTGCATGATATCATTAACTAAGGTTCTTCGAAAGGTAAAGGCAGGTTATGAAAATGTGAAGGAAATGTGAAGGTGAACCATCTACTCTTTATGGATGATTTGCAACTGTCTGGGAAGAGTGAAAGGGAGAGATTGACAGTTTGGTAAAGACAGTGCAAGTGATTAATAGAGATATAGAAATGGAATTCGGGATAAAGAAATGTGGAGTAGTGGTTATGAAAAGAGGAAAATCCAGTAATGCAGATGGCATAGCACTTCCAAATGGTGATATGATTAAGGAAGTAGAGAAGGATGGCTTTAGATGCCTTGGGATATTGGAACTTGACAAAATCAAGGAAGGGGAAATGAAAGACAAATTTAAACATGAAGATCTGAGAAGGACAAGATTGATAGTAAAGTCGAAATCAAATTGACACAATACAATAAAGGCAATGCATACGTGGGTGATTTCTCTTTTAAGATATGGAGCTGGTTTGCCGAAATGGATGAGGGAAGAGGTCGAATGGATGGACAGAAGAACTAGGAAATTGATGACAATATATAAAGTGCTCCACCCGAAGAGTGACGTTGCAAGAATGTGTCTACCAAGGCACAGAGCAGGACGGGGCTTATCAGTTGCGAAGGATGTATAAGGAGTGTAGAGAACAGCTTGTGTTGGTATGTAAAACAAAGCAATGAACGAATGCTGAAAACAGCAAACATCAAAGCGACTATCAAAACAGAGTAGACAGTCAGACGGGAAGAATTCAAAAGAATGCAGATCAACGAAAGAGAACAAGCCTGGAAGAAGAAAAGAATGCATGGACAATACATCAGAGAGATGGACGAAAGCATTGATAAAGATAAGACCTGGAGATGGCTCAAAAATGGCGACTCGAAAGCTTGCACAGAAGCGTTAATATGTGCTGCACAAGATCAGGCACTAAGAACGAACTATGTGAAGCATCATATTGATAACACCTTGGATCCACCTTGTGCAGGTTATGTGGAGAAAAAAGGAGAGACTGTCAACCACGTCGTGAGCGAATGTAAGATGCAAAGACGATACACTGGCATTTGTGTGGAGAGCTTGACCTTTGACCTAAAAATGTCAAACAATTGGTACGGCCATAAACCGGAGGGAGGTACAAGACACGGAAATATAAAGGTATTGTGGAATTTCAACATCCAATGTGACCATGAGATTGAAGCACGACGACCGGACATTGTGGTGGTAGATGAAGATGCAAAGGAATGCAAAATCATCGATGTAGCATTNGAACTATGTGAAGCATCATATTGATAACACCTTGGATCCACCTTGTGCAGGTTATGTGGAGAAAAAAGGAGAGACTGTCAACCACGTCGTGAGCGAATGTAAGATGCAAAGACGATACACTGGCATTTGTGTGGAGAGCTTGACCTTTGACCTAAAAATGTCAAACAATTGGTACGGACATAAACCGGAGGGAGGTACAAGAAACGGAAATATAAAGGTATTGTGGAATTTCAACATCCAATGTGACCATGAGATTGAAGCACGACGACCGGACATTGTGGTGGTAGATGAAGATGCAAAGGAATGCAAAATCATCGATGTAGCATTGTCATGGGATTCTCGAGTAAGAGCGAAAGAACGAGAAAAAATTGAAAAGTATGGGGACCTGAAAAGAGAAGTAGCAACCGTGTGGTGCATGAAGAGAGTGATTGTCATACCTGTTGTTATTGATGCACTGGGGGCAATATCCAAGGAATTTGACAAATGGATAGACAAGATTGGGATTAATGTGAGAACAGGACACGTGCAAAAGACAGCATTATTAGGAACAGTAAGAATATGTAGGAAGGTGCTAGAGACCTGAAGAAGATGGACATTACTTTGAAACCTTTAGTTGCTTGTTGTAACTTGCTTTCAAGGCATAAACCGGACTACATCTAATCCGAGATTGTAAAATTAGATAATAATAATAATAATAATAATAATAATAATAATAATAATAATAATAATAATAATAATAATAATAATAATAATAATAATAATAATAATAATAATAATAATAATAATAATAATAATAATAATAATATATATAAACTAAGCCATCCTTCAAATTAAACATAAATATAGATATAAAAACAAAGACTGTTTTGTTTGCTAAACGTTTCGATTTAAAATTTTCATCAGTATAAAAACTTTACAAGGCAGCCGAGAATTTATAGAAAATAAGGTTGTTTACAACTAAAAAATTACACGATAATACTATATTTACAATTAATCTATCTAAAAACCTATAATTATTAATCTATAATAATTATTATTATTACACCAAAGAATCGCTAACCAGCTTATTGAATGCCTAAGTAAAGGAAATGTACCATCATGGATGACGAAGGTTAGGACAGTCCTAATAGTGAAGGATCCCCAGAAAGGGAACGCCCCCAGCAACTATCGGCCAATTACCTGCTTACCAGTTTGTTGGAAATTACTGACAGGAATACTGAGAGTGGAAATGTATTCTTTTATGGAAGAGCAGAAAATATTAACGGAAGAGCAGAAAGGATGTAAGAGAGGGAGCAGAGGAACCAATGATATACTGTATATCGACAAGAAAGTAATGAAAGAAGCTAAACAACGAAGGAAAAATATTGCAATGCCATGGTTAGACTACAGGAAGGCCTATGATTTGATCCCACATTCATGGCTGAAGGAATGTTTAAATATCTTTGGATTTGCAGAAAACGTGAAGAGTTTACTTGTTAATAGTATGAAAGAATGGTATGCTGAACTTACATTTGGTGGTGAAGTAATAGGAGAAGTCAACTTTCGCAGAGGTATTTTTCAGGGAGATAGTTTATCACCTTTAACGTTTGTAATTGCCATGATCCCAATGACCTTAGTGCTCCGAATGGTTAAATCGTGTTACCAATTCAGTTCAAATGGAGAGAAATTAAATCACTTAATGTTTATGGACGATATCAAACTCTATGCTAAAGAAGAAGAAGGTTTAAACGGTCTAATTCAGACTGTCAGGGTAGTTAGCAGTGACATTGGCATGGAGTTCGGAGTAGAGAAATGCGCTGTGCTTGTGTTAAAGAGGGGTAAAGTAGTAGAGTCGAATGGTATACTGCTGCCTAATGATGACACTATAAGATCAATTCATGACGAGAATGGATACAAATACCTCGGAGTTTTGGAATCTGATGGAATATTGTGTGAACAGATGAAAGAAAAGCTGAAGCAAGAATATTAACGCAGACTGAAAAAGATCTTGAAGTCCAAACTTAATGTGGGAAACATAGTAACAACAATAAATACATGGGCTGTCTCACTAATACGATATGCTGCACCATTTTTGGAATGGAGCAGAGACGAACTGAAAGAAATAGACAGGACCACGCGGAAAGTTATGAACATGTTTCGAGCTTTGCATCCAAGGGATAGTGTTACAAGATTGTATTTACCGCGGAAAGAGGGAAGAAGAGGACTGTTATCCAAAGAGGGCAGCGTTGATCTAGCCGTACTCGGGTTGGAAGATAAAATCGGCAGTGGGGCAGAAATGCTTCTCGTACCGAGGCGCCAAACTTTGGAACAGTCTTGGCACTGAAGTCAGAAATTCCTCTACCTTGAGAGCATTCAAAAAGGAGCTGCAAAAATAGAACACCTAAAATTGGTTTAGTTTTTCCTTTGTTTATTTTATGACAATTTGTAATTTAGTTTAGTTATATATAGCCTATCTTGTATTTATTGTAAATTAGTATAAGTTTTTAGCATGGCCCCCTGTAAATCAGTTTTCCAACTGAGGGGCTACCATGGGTAAAAAAGATAAAATCAAATCAAAAATCAAAATCAAATCACATCATTACATCCAAAAAAGTGAAGAAAGACGGCTTGCATCGGTAAGATCTGTAGTGCAAGAGCTAGAAACTGTAAAAGAATTCAAAATACGAAAGAAAGAGCAGAATTAAAAGAGAAAGCCTTACATGGCCAGTTTTTTAGACAGACGCAAGAATGTAGGGATGCAGAATCACGGAGATGGTTGAAAGCTGGAGAATTAAAAAAAGAAACGGAAGGACTGTTAATGGCTGCCCAGACACAATCACTAAGAATAAATGCAATCAAGGCCAAAATTGATAAGAGNCTTCTCGTACCGAGGCGCCAAACTTTGGAACAGTCTTGGCACTGAAGTCAGAAATTCCTCTACCTTGAGAGCATTCAAAAAGGAGCTGCAAAAATAGAACACCTAAAATTGGTTTAGTTTTTCCTTTGTTTATTTTATGACAATTTGTAATTTAGTTTAGTTATATATAGCCTATCTTGTATTTATTGTAAATTAGTATAAGTTTTTAGCATGGCCCCCTGTAAATCAGTTTTCCAACTGAGGGGCTACCATGGGTAAAAAAGATAAAATCAAATCAAAAATCAAAATCAAATCACATCATTACATCCAAAAAAGTGAAGAAAGACGGCTTGCATCGGTAAGATCTGTAGTGCAAGAGCTAGAAACTGTAAAAGAATTCAAAATACGAAAGAAAGAGCAGAATTAAAAGAGAAAGCCTTACATGGCCAGTTTTTTAGACAGACGCAAGAATGTAGGGATGCAGAATCACGGAGATGGTTGAAAGCTGGAGAATTAAAAAAAGAAACGGAAGGACTGTTAATGGCTGCCCAGACACAATCACTAAGAATAAATGCAATCAAGGCCAAAATTGATAAGAGCCAAGATGATTCAAAATGCAGAATGTGCAAACAAAACGAAGAAACAGTGTGTCATATAACCAGTCAATGCTCAAAGCGTGCACAAAAAGAATACAAACGGAGGCATGATTGCGTTGCCAAATCATTTCACTGGAACCTATGCAGACAGAATGATATAGAATGCAGTAGCAAATGGTACGAGCATCAGCCAAATAGTGTTATAGAGACCGACAAATTGAAAATTGTATGGGATTTTACCATCCAGACGGATAACACAATTCAAGTCAGGAGACCTGATCTAGTCATTGTAAACAAGAAGGAAAAGAAATGTTACATTGTAGATATAGCGATCCCTGGAGATGAAAGAGTAACAACAAAAGAGACAGAGAAAATAGAAAAGTACGATGAGTTGAGGAGAGAGCTTGAAAGGTTGTGGAGAGTAAACGTAAAAGTTATCCCCATCGTTCTGGGTGCAGTTGGAACAGTTACCAGCAACTTGAACAGCTATCTGAAGGAAATTGGAGTTAATGTAACAATTCAGTTAATACAGAAGTCTGCTTTACTTGGTACTGCAAGAATTTTAAGAAAAGCACTGGATGTTTAAGGTCACAGGCTGTGACTTGACCTCGGTGTATGTAAAACCAGTCGAACTAGAAGAACAGTAGGACTGTGACAATCAGCATAATAATAATAATAATAATAATAATAATAATATAATAATAATAATAATAATAATAATAATAACAAATCACAATTAATAATAATAATAATAATAATAATAATAATAATAATAATAATAATAATAATAATAATNAAAAAGTTATCCCATCGTTCTGGGTGCAGTTGGAACAGTTACCAGCAACTTGAACAGCTATCTGAAGGAAATTGGAGTTAATGTAACAATTCAGTTAATACAGAAGTCTGCTTTACTTGGTACTGCAAGAATTTTAAGAAAAGCACTGGATGTTTAAGGTCACAGGCTGTGACTTGACCTCGGTGTATGTAAAACCAGTCGAACTAGAAGAACAGTAGGACTGTGACAATCAGCATAATAATAATAATAATAATAATAATAATAATAATAATATAATAATAATAATAATAATAATAATAATAACAAATCACAATTAATAATAATAATAATAATAATAATAATAATAATAATAATAATAATAATAATAATAATAATAATAATAATAATAATAATAATAATAATAATAATAATAATAATAATAATAATAATAATAATAATAATAACAAATCACAAATCACAAATCACAAAATATACCGAACTAAAAGTAGAAATATCAAGACTGCGGGGGTGACCAGCAGCAAAAGTTCAAGTTGTACCCGTTGTCATTGGAGCATGTTGAAAAATGACTACTGTGCTGATGAAGATTTTTAATACTGATGAAGATTTCTAATCTAAACGTTTAGAGTCACAACAGTCTTTGTTTTTATAATAAAAGTTATATTAATAATAATAATATTAATAATAATAATCAGGAGAAAATGTATTTAACAAGTGGTGAAGAAATTTGCGATCGATTAATTGATGCCGGCTTGAATCTCGTCCAGAAGAAATGCCCATTTTTTTAATTCCAATCAGTTTGTCTGGGAGCTGAACATCTGATTTATAATCCGTATCCAACCATCCACATTCATCACACTGGATCTAATCATTTTGTCACAACTACTTCAATTGGGGGACAAGTTCGGTGTTTTGACAGTTTAAATCTTCCTCCGACTCCAAATCTGATGAAGGAGATAACATCGATTTACTCATTTAAGTCTACGATTTAAGTCTACTTTTTGCTTTGTTTTGATCCTTAAGATATCCTCTTTAGGATTATGTATCATGATGACTGTTTTGATTAAATTAAGTTTTTGCGATATTTTGCGTTTTCTTCCTTTAGCTGGATCACTGTGCATTGTAGGGATCCGAGGTGCACGCCCGGCCCGACTGTGCGCCTACTATTATGCTTCTGCTGAGCGAGCTTGATTTATTTTTCACTTACTATTTGACTGATTTCACTCTGTGCATGGCCATTTCAACATGAATGCAAGATTTTCTTTTGAATCTGCACTGTGCTCATGAGAGACTTTCTCAACACCAACTTAAATATGAAGCTGACAGTTTTTGCCTTGCATTTATGATTGAACTTTGATTTCGTTTTACATCTCGATTTCGTTTTGCACCATGGACTGTAGGAAATATTCGGATTGGTCTTTAGAAAATGTTGTGGTCATAGGTTGCGGTTTTTAAGATTGAATTAGCTGCGATGTTTTCACAACGTCTTCCTGTTACTTAGGAGCTACTCGACGGTTGACCCAGCAGACGCTAATCTGCCCATCGCAGGACTTTCCGTTTGAGTGGCATAATGGCTCTAGGTCACGTCAGTCTGCCACACGTAGCGCCTGCTGGGTCAACCGTCGAATGGCTACTAAATAACAGGAAGCCGCTGTGAAAACATCGATGTGGTGTGGCTATCTGTATTAAGGGGAATGGAACGGGGAATGGAACGGGGAATGGAACGGGGAATGGAACGGGGAATGGAACGGGGAATGGAATGGGGAATGGAACGGGGAATAGAATGGGGAATGGAACGGGGAATGGAATAGGGAATCGAACGGGGAATGGAATGGGAAATGGAACGGGGAATGGAACGGGGAATGGAACTTTGTACAACAAATATTCTCGTTATCAGTTTACTGGCATAAGTGGAAACTATTTAATATCAAACACTTCTATCAAAAGCGAGAAATTAGCAAAGGTTTTAGAAAAATTTGCTCTGAATACTATAGAACTGTTTCTTAACATTGTGCCCAATTCTTAGAGCAACAATTTTTGCAGAGTTTCTTAATTTTCAATATTGTGAAGAAATCGTAATATTGTGGAGTTCATTGCAATTAGTTCAAGTTCCTCTTTTGCCCTAATGGAGGAGGATGTGGCTTTTTCATTCGAACCATTTAGCGAGGCCAAATCTTGCATTAGGATAAACGAGGGACTTGAACTAATCACAATGAACTCTACAATATTGCGATTTCCCAATAAACTATGGAGAAGTCTTGCTTCCTTAATAAACTCCTTTTCATGGTTAGTAGCATCGTATGGTTGCTTTAACACTTTAACACAACTTTTCGTCCTCTATAAATTGCGGTTGTAACGTTGCCATAACTGCCATGTCCTATTCTTTCGAGCATTTCCAATTCAGCATGATTAAAGGTTGGAAGCTCATTGGTGAAACTTCTCTTCGGTCTGATACGATTGCTAAGATTTAATTTTACAATTCGTTGAGGACTGTAAATATAGCATTTTGAGCCCAGAGAATTACAATAAAGAACCAAATCATAAATAAAAATCATCCTTTTAGTATGTTTTGGGTTATTATTGTACTTTTTTGCTTATTACACTTTGCAACTCATAGCCAAACATTGACAAAGTTTCTTAACATTGAATGGTCCTCTGATCGCTTCTAGTAGCCATATTTTCTGGAAGAGGCTACTAGAGTTTGTTATGAGTGGTTTCTTATCGAAATGAGTGTATTTCCTGAACTAATTCCTTCTCTTTGTAAACGTTCCTAAGTTTTTGTAAACGTTCCAAAATTCGGATTCATAGCACAGATATGAAATGAGTTAATCGAGCCCTCGTTTTGTCCTACTTCTTTTCTAGTCAAGTCACTGCGCCAGGAAGTGCTTCTATTCCGCGAGCAGTTGTTCCATTTAATACTTCTCGGTGTTTCAATTTCTCTAGAGTGCTGTGCTTCGAATGTATTTTCAGATATTAATCATGCGAGCTTTTCGTCAGCGTTCCAAAGGTCACAATACAGAAATAAGTTGATCTTTGCTCGGAAGAAATAAAGATTAGCGTGAGGCCACTAAAGCGCAAAGGGTCGACTTAGAGAGAATACCGACCGGATAATTACACCTCGTTAAATTCTCGGGACCGCATTTATCACGAAAATGTATATGCGCAGAGTCTAACGATAGTAACAGCCTTTGCGCGTGTCAGAAAAAGGCAACCAATGAAAAGTCTTGTTTCAAGTCTAACTCAGTGTGTGATAAGAGGATGTACCAAATTTGGGTAGACTTACGAACTGGATAGTGTGACCCATAACACTATTCAAACCTCTGTGTGGTACCTGCCTTTCTACGACTCTTGAAAAATTTGTATCTAAATGGTGTTGTAACTGCTAAGAAAATTCCAATATGTAGCGTCTCTAGCAAACATGGCTTGTGGATTTACTGTTCCAAGACCGAAGAGAAGTTACACCAATGAGCTTCCAACCTTCAATCATGCTGACTTGGAAATGCTCGAAAGAATAGGACATGGCAGTTATGGCAACGTTACAACCGCAATTTATAGAGGACGAAAAGTTGTGTTAAAGCAACCATACGATGCTACTAACCATGAAAAGGAGTTCATTAAGGAAGCAAGACTTCTCCATAGTTTATTGGGAAATCGCAATATTGTAGAGTTCATTGCAATTAGTTCAAGTCCCTCATGTGCCCTAATGCAAAAGTACATGTATTTTTTGTTATAAGAAACTAAGAATTTGAGCCAGTACTGAAAGTTTCTTCAAATCATCAGATTTTCAGTACTCGGAGTTTCTTACGAGTTTCTTGCGACTTTCATAACATAAAAATCTTTATGTTTACTTCCTGTGCCCTCCTGAACATTTCAAAACGAAGTTTTTTTAAGCCTTTCCAATGTTTAGACATTACTCAAGTGCCTTTCAAGTAATATGATAAAGGAAATTTTTTCCCAGTACTGGAGTTTCTTAACTTTTTGGCGATCTGAGAGTTGAGTTTCTTATAAGCAGTTTCTTGTAAAAAAAAAAACGTGTATGTGGCTTTTTCATTCGAACCATTTGGTGAGTTATCTCATCGGAAGGGGTTTTTAAACTCTTGTTCTTCAAGGGTTAGAGATACAAATTAGAAAAATGTGCTGCAACGAAAAACAACACAAATAATATGATCCAAAATAATATGAACCACACACTCTCGAACTCTCAAGAAAAATGAACGCTTTTTTCGAGCTACTGAGGAGGAGTTTAAGGGCGTATTCTTTTGGAAAGCTGAAGTCTTGAAAGTATTCTGAAAACGGTAAATTTTGCAGAGAAAAATATCAGTTACCAAAAGAATGCGCATTCTGAATATGGTAGAGATCGGAGAGATGGTGGAGAAAAATGCAAAAAGAATACACATTCCGAAAACGGTAGAGTTGGCAGACTTTGAAGAGAAAAATCCCAAAAGAATGAAAATTCTGAAAGTGAGAGATTTCAAATATAGTGCTCGGATGAGCGAATTGAAGCCATTGCAATGCACTGCTGTACTTTTGTTATGCATATCCCAAGAGAAAAGAATTTACAATATTTTATTTTATATTCGAACTTTTTGTAAACTTTTTCATTCACGAAACAAGGCACTTTGCGATATCTCCGAAGTCTTCCAGCTTCAGGAGCAGGTTTCAGATGCCTCGGATCTCCACCGTTTTCAAAGGATGCACAAAAGAATACGCCCTAAGCTTAGTTCAGTTTTTTTAAATTTAAGCATTCCCCATTCCATTCCCCGTTCCATTCCCCGTTCCATTCCCCGTTCCATTCCCCGTTCCATTCCCCGTTCCATTCCCCTTAATACAGATAGCCATGTGGTGTTGGGTGTTTTAATCTTTGATTTTGATTTCGTTTTGTCTTTTAATTTTAACATTCAATTTATCCTTATGATTTCGTTTCACATTTTGATTTCGTCTTGCACATTTGCTTTTCATTGCGGATTGGATTTCGTGTTTTCGTTTTGATTTCGTCTTGCAAATTCATTTCGGATTTGGTTTTATGTTTCGCATCGCATTATCTACTAACTTTTCCGTTTTCCATTTCATTTTATCATTTAATATCGCTGTTTTCTATCATTTTGATTCATTTTGTGTTTTATTTAGCTTTTAATCTCGTCTTGTGAATTCGAAATGAATTTTTTTTCGAACAGGGTATTTTCTTGAGATTGCCATTTTGTTTGTCGGATTTAATTTCAAAATGTGATTTCGTCGTACGATTTAGTTCTGGCCTTAATTACTCTTCATAAATAAGATCAATTAATCACAGAACAGCTTTATCAAAGATTTTACAAAATGGAATTATCAGTAAATATTAATCGCACTTGAAAAAGAAACAAGAATCATAATAAAATGTACCGGTTGAGTCAAAAAGTTTGAAAATCATACTGTAAAAACGATGAAATCAATTTGAACGATGAGATCGATTTGAACAGAACCAATTTTTTTTTTTATAATTCAAAATGTATGATTTTGCTCCCAAGGATAGGAGTTTCCGAAAATTGGTTTCTTTGCCTAAAATAGGTTTGGACGGCTCTAACGATTATGATGTTAAAAGACAATTTTTTGCATAGGATATTGCTTTATGGTCACATGGAAGCATGGGCAATTGAAATTAAAGCTACACTCCCATAAATAGGCCCAATGCTGCTGGGGCTTGGCTGCCCTTCAGATATTTTACAACCTATTTCGTAAATCTTTCTTCACAAGCATCAGACAAACATAAGGTTGCATTTTCTCACCATTAGGGCAAGTTGGGCTTTTGAGGGAACTAGCCCATCTCCCGAAAAAGCAAATTACCCTCCCGAAGGTGGGGTTGGAAGGAAAACCTGCATTTTCCCCGCAAAACCAGTCCCCTCGTCCATGCTAGAAAAAAACTTTCCAGATGCATCTGCAAAAGAAAGTAGATCCAACATGAAAAAATCGAAAGAGGCGGGTGGGTGGGGATTCAATTTGCAACCACTCCGCATGAGTGTGCAAAATTATTAAATTCTCAAATCGAACTCTGTTTTATACTGCACAGAAGAAACCATGCCGCATGCACGACCATCTACGACACGTTGATTGATGAATAAGAAACTGCATGTTCGTTGCGTAATAAAACAAGAAACTGCATGTTCGTTGCTTTAACTCCGATTAGAATTTCATTCTAATCGCCATTATTTCCTCTAATCAATAGCAGGGACGAACACAAATGTTTGCGTCAAAAGCTGTATCAAATTGAACAGGACATGTTCGACTCTTTTTAAGCAATTTGAAGAAAGTGATCGTATGCTAATAACTGACTTTTGAGAGAAGTAAAGGATCCAAAAATATGAGAAAAATATCAAAAATTAGATTGTAGCCCCATTGAGATAAAGCATTAAAAGCTTTATGAATTGATTTCGCAGTTTTTACAAAATGAGTTTCAAATAGTGGATACATTTTTTGACTCACTCGGTAGGAGATTAGTCAAGATTCATGAAAAGCTTTGAAACTATTTTGAAATTTTTTTGTAGTTGAATGTTGCTCGTTGGAAATTGCTCGCTGCTACAATCAGCGTGAAGAAACCAGATCAGTAAGTTCTTGGATTTTTACCTTACTGAACAAAAGAAAAGGTTGTGATGCCTTCGCATTTATAGAAGTATTGAGTTAAAAATCTAGGCTTCTACCAGATTATTTCAGAATTAGTTTACAGGATGGTTTCTTAACCCGCGTTAGGTACGGGTATTTGTAAAGCTAAGCTCCAGAAGACAAAGACCTAAGACGTAAGACCATGAAACCTAAGACCCAGAAAACTAAGACCCAGAAACCTAAGACCCAGAAACCTAAGATCCAGAAAACCAAGACACAGACAAATAAAATCCCAAAATATTGTAACACTTTAAACTTGCGGTTGGAAAACTTGCGTGTTTTTAAATGACAAACTTATTCACAGGTAGCGAGGAATGATTTGGGTTAAGAAAAATGAAGAAACTTTTGCAAGATAAGTTTATTCATATTTTCCAAAACATTCCTCAATAACTGTGAATCAGTTTGTCATTTAAAAACACACAAGTTTTCTAAGAACCTGCAATTCTGGCCAAAAAAAGATGAGATATAAGCAAATGTCAGTGTTGTCGTAATGTTTCCTAAAATATCGAGACGAAAACGTACGTTTAGGACTTTCTAATCCCCCTTCCCTAATTCAATGTCGCCAAGGTTGAATGGCGTTTGATTCAGGCAGCACTGAAAGTGGGGGGGGGGGGGGGTGGTAGCGGAGGATTTGCTCCGTTTTTTGTAAAAAAAAACAAAGAGAAAACATCAATTTTCGTCTGTCCACATTGATCCACCTGGTTACAAAAACGAGCGAAAAGCGGAAAACTAAGAACACGGAATCTTACACCCAGAAAATTAAGACCCAGAAAACTAAGACCCAGAAACCTAAAACACCAAAATATCTTGAAGCCATAAACCCACAATCTTAGACAAAATACTTGAGACAAACCACACAATTGCACTTCATCGACCTTTGATTCTGTGCCCTTTAATCAGTCACAAGTAGCGAGGAATGTTGTGGAAAAAAATGATACAACTTATCTTACAAAATTGTGTCTTTCTGGACTCTTTCTTCTTGTTTCCCACTGTGCTGTTATGATATGATTAGGCCCATGGAAATTTGGACTGGGCACAAATGAGAACGTTTGATGGCCTAATCATAGCAGTGCTCTGGGAGACAAGAAGCAAGAGTCAAGAAAGACAAAGTTTTGCAAATCAAGTTTATTCATTTCTTCCAAAAAATTTCTTGCTACCTGTGAATCAATTCGTCGTTTAAAGAAGAAAATTTTCTAAGAACCTAAGGGTTTATGATTAACAAAAAATTCGGGTCTTAGTTTTCTGGGTCTTAGTTGTGTGGGTCATATGTTTCTGGGTTTTAGTTTTCTGGGTCTTAGGTTTCGTGGTCTTAGGTTTCTGGGTCTTAGTTTTCTGGGTCTTAGATTTCGTGGTCTTAGTTTTCTGGGTCTTAGTTTTCTGGGTCTTAGGTTTGCTGGTCTTAGGTTTCTGGGTCTTAGGTTTCGTGATATTAGGTCTTAGTACTTCATTTTCTGGATCTTGATTTTCCAAACACCCCGTTAGGTACCCTCTGTCTACTGCATACTGTAACTGGGTACTTTTCAGTGTACACAGGACAGGAGTTTTTGTGGCTGATTCTAAAATTTTCCACCAAGCCAATACGAGTTACTAGGTGTTGCAGAGCAGACGAAATACCAGGGAATCGCCTTCACCAAAGCACAAGGCAAGCCATTTGAATTGAAACCAACAGCAAAAGCTCAAACCTTGTTGTACCTGTCAGAAAATAGATTTGGGATGTTGTTGATGACATGGAAATATTGTTTCACATGAATGCAATATACACAAGTTTAACGTCGCTTTTGAAAGTTAGAATAAACCGTAGATTAGCCATCGTTGGACGAAACATTTTTCACAAAATTCTGTCAAAGTTGCACAAAGAATTCTGAGAAACGCAGCAGGAAGAAAATATGCGATATTATCTTGTTGGAATAGTCTTTACTTGACAAAACAAGAGTGTGTTGCCCTGTCCCTCGTTTTTGCCAGAAGATCACATTGTCCCTCTTGAAATTATTAGACTCCTATGGATATGTTCAATTTACGTTTTTATCGCTACCACACAAAATGTAGTATAAGCATAGAAACAGCATCTATTTTGATATGCGAACACTTTGGCTTTGCGTTCATATAAAGCAATAGCTAAATTCGCTTCTTTGTATTGATTTTAAATCCAAAATAAACCTACAGATTTTGAATTTTTCAGATATAATTCTTCCTTCTATCATACTTCCGCAGTTCAAATTGGTTATTTCATTGGCGCTTTCCATTGATGTTTGATGATAATTTTTGGTGATTAACTTTAATTTTGGATGCGTCGTTCGGTTCTGAAATGAAGAAATAGCTAAACGATTTTCTATTTTTACCAATGCCAAGAAAAGTACTGATCAATTGGATTTTTAAGGACAAGGTTGACGACAATAAACATATTTGATTTCAATTTATATCTTTCATTCGACTTGAATCATATTTTATAAAACTAGCAATAACAATTGTCAGTGAGTGCGGCATGTATTGGCTTTTGCACGAAGTGGAAACAAACAACAAACACAGCATTTGAACAATGTATTATCAATTTATAATGACATTCCACAGTGAAATAAACAACAATTAATTTGNAGATTGGTGATGGAAAGATGCTTGCCTGATATTTTGGTAATAGAAGAAACTAAACTAAATTCAGATTTCAAAACTGAGACCTTTCTTATAAATAACTATCAAAGACCGATTCGTCGTGATAGGAATGAATTTGGTGGGGGTTTGATGCAATTTATTAGGAAAGGGGTTGTCTGCAATAGAGTTTCTAAATTTGAGAGTCCTTCGATCGAGATCATGTGTTCTGATTTGATGGTTTGCAAAAAGAGATGGGCTATTTTTAGCATTTACCGACCCCCAGATGCTGCCAACTTGGATCTATTTTTTAGAGAACTGTCTTCTTCATTAAACTCGGCCTTGGACAAATACGATAATGTTATGATTATGGGCGATATAAATATTGACACTCATGATATTCAGCATCCCGGATATAATAAGTTAAATTCCTTCATTGACGTTTTTGGACTATCAAATTTAGTAAAGGCTAAGACATGTTTCACAAAAGGTCATAGTTCGTCGATTGACGTCATGCTCACGAATAAACCCAGATGTTTTCAAAATACTACTGTTTTTGAAACTGGTCTAAGCGACTTTCATGGTCTTGTCTCAACTTTAATGAAAACACACATACCCCGTCTCAAACCTAAGATGATTAAATATCGTACCTATAAAAAATTTGACCCTGTAAAGTTTCTTCAAGATGTAAAGAATACTGACTTTAAAGCAGATTCAAATGATGCAGATTTGTCTTATAGGAATCTTTCATCTGCTTTCCGAAAATTGGTAGATAAACATGCTCCTTTAAAGACTAAAATTCAGAGGGGAAATACTGCCCCTTTTATGAATCAGCAATTACAGAAAGCAATTTATACAAGATCGAGGCTCAAGAAAAGACTAAATAAAAATCCTACCACAGAAAATAGAACTAATTTCAAAAAGCAACGAAATAAATGTGTCTCCATAAGAAAGAAGGCAATGAAAAACCACTTTAAAGAAGCAACTAAACATGGAACTATGTCTAATAAAGAATTCTGGGATCTCGTTAAACCATTTCTTTCAAATAAAGGAGGACTTACAAGTAGCGATATTTCTCTTGTGAAAAATGATACCGTTATAACTGATGACCAGGAATTGACAGAGATTTTCAATGATCACTATGTAAATATAGTAGAAAAATCCAGCGGTAAGAAGCCCATCAGCCTTGCTAAAGATACTGGAATTTCTGACGACCGCCAAGTTGTTCGCTTGATTCTTGATAAGTATAAAAACCACCCTAGTGTCCTAGCTGTTATTCAAAACCCAGAGCAAGTGTTAGACACTTTCACCTTTCATGAGATAGACAATCAAGTAGTTGCGCAACTATTGAAATCCTTAGATGGCAGGAAATCTACTGGTGAAGACCAAATACCCCCGAAGTTAGTATCTCTCGCAGCTAACGAGCTTACAAACACTTTAACCACGGCAATAAACAGTAGCATTCGAAATTCTAGGTTCCCAAACGATGCAAAAAAGGCAGCGGTCTGCCCTTTGGATAAGGGGGAACCAAATCGCACAGTAGAAAGGAATTTTCGCCCAGTTAGTGTTCTCAATACCTTTTCAAAGATATATGAAAAAGTTCTAAAACATCAACTGATTGGACATTTAGATAACACGCTTTCTATCTTTATTGCTGCATACAGACGAACATATGGAACTCAACACGTCTTGATACGTCTCATAGAAGATTGGAGGGCTAACCTCGACAACGACTATCTCGTAGGAGCGATCCTAATGGATCTTTCAAAAGCCTTCGACTGTATTCCGCATGACTTACTTATTGCCAAATTACATGCATATGGATTTGATGAAGATGCACTAGTCCTTACCTATTCTTACCTTAAAAGACGAAAACAATGTGTTAGGATAAATAATACGTATAGTTCTTTTCAAGAGGTTATATCTGGTGTACCCCAAGGCTCTGTGCTGGGACCAATCCTTTTCAACTTTTACATCAATGACTTATTTTACTTCATAAAACAGGCAACGCTCTATAATTACGCTGATGATAATACACTTACTTATTTTTCTAAAAGCATGCCCGATCTTGTAAATATTTTAGAAAAAGAAACAGGAGTTGCCTTGTCCTGGTTGGAACAAAATGAAATGATCGCTAACCCTGAAAAATTCCATGCTATATTGCTCAGAAAAAACCGGACAAATACTAGTGGAGAACAAATTAACATTAACGGCAAAAAAATCAAATCTGAGGAGACTGTGAAACTTTTAGGCGTTACGCTGGATTATAAACTTGATTTCGACCCACATATTTCGAATCTTTGCAAAAAAGCTGCAGCACAATTAAATGTTCTTAAAAGATTAAAGTCGTTCATTGGCTGTAAGGAAAAAAGGATTCTTGTTCAGAGCTTTGTATATTCTAATTTTGATTACTGTCCCTTGGTCTGGTATTTTTCATCTTCCAAATCATTACAGAAAATTGAAAAGTTACAAGAACGCGCTCTAAGATTTCTCTATAATGATCATACCAGTTCGTATAACGATTTGCTTTCGAAGTCAGATAAATGCACAATGCTCATTGCTCGCCAAAGAGTCCTGTGCATAGAAATATTCAAAACAGTGAAACAGTTGAACCCACAGTTCATGCAGAACGTTTTTAAATTACGGTCATCAAGTTATTCATTAAGAAATCCAAATAATTTAGCCCATGTTAGGCCTAATCAAACAACATTCGGGTCCAACAGTCTGATGTCTATTGGGCCACAGATTTGGAATGGCCTACCAAACGAGCTGAAAGCAGCAGAAAACTTGAAAAGTTTTAAAAATCTGATAAAACGATGGGACGGACGCTCCTGTAAATGCAGTGTTTGTCATTGCCTGCCTAGTGTTACAAATTAGTGCCTGTTAGTGCAATTTAATTTTATGATTTACAAAACAAAAACAAATTTAATTTACTTCCTGTAGTTATATTCGATTTTGATTAGTTAACTTTGTATATATGTATATATGTGTATATATTGTTAGCTATAGTAGTTAATCGAATCAAAATAAATTTACAAACAAACAAACAAGTAACGTCACGATTCCATTCAAAATTGTCTTTTAGGAAACTGATTTCTTCCAAAAATAGACGGTGGCATATTTCATATTTGGTTCTTTTAAGGAGGGTTGGCCGTTCAGAAATGACGTCACACACTCTAGGGGGTATTGGGGTGGCGCAAAGCGTGACAAATGTGATGCAAATTTAAGAGGGAAGGGGTGTCGCTTGACTTTGCACGTTCCGCTTCTCAAAAATTAGAAGGAAGCGCTGTTTTTTTAAGACAATTCAAGGGTTTTAACAAGTCAAGGGCTCTATTTTTCAAGATTATGGTTAAATTATTTGCAATCACTGCAATGTCTCGATGAATAGGCTTTCTGCCTATACAACTTTTACCACCGCAGTAGAAATCTAATATGCAAAATAGTCTTCATTCTGCAGTAATCATGTGCTTGTTTTCATTTTGTTCGCTTTGCATGACGTCACGTAATTTAGTAGGACTACAAGTACGTCACTTCGTCATTTCTTGCCTCCTTATCACGTTAAATCTAATGTAGCGGACCAGCTTTATGTTATAGCTCTCGGGAACGTGTTTCAACAAATACCCTACTAACCCTAACCAAACCACACCTTACCCTAACTAACCTTACCTTACCCTAACTAACCCTAATCTACCCTAACTAATCCCAACTTACCCTAAAAACCCCTTTTACAAAGCCTAACCCTGACCCAAACCATTACCCCGTGACACATAATTTGCCCATATTGAAAGCTGTTCCGCTAAAGTGCAGATTAGCCGGACTTTCTCTTTTTCCTTCATTCTATTGTATTGTAAGAACAAATACAACTGCAAGTAGGGCGAAACTATGTTAGGAATAAGTTGTGGTAATACCGGATTAATTAGTGCAGTATTAGAAGGAGGAAGAGTTGCATTTATCCTGGTTATGTTTACTGATTATTTGTATCTTCTTACGAGCTGCCCAGTATTTCTGATTTAGTTACGTGTTTGATAGCTAACATTTTTGTGTGTTCGTCTTGCCATATGAGGATAGTTTTTACTTGCTCAGCATGTTCTATAGAAATTTGAATAATATGGCTGATTAGAACTCGCACGCATACAGTTGTGAATGTGGAATTTTTTAACTTTCTATTGCACTTGCTCGATACGTGTTGACAAATATTGCTAGTTTTGACACTTTGCAGGATCAGATGGCCAGCTTAGTTGCTCTTAGGTTAAGAGGAACTTTGCTTGGATTTCATTTAAATTGTATAATGTTGATAGCATCTTGTTATTTACAGGCGCTTCGAAGATGTGCGCAACTACTGTGAGAGTCTTTCGTCAAACATTGCTGCCCTCCTAAAGCTTCAGCAGGCGAGTGCTTATTTATTTTTCTCATAACGTAAATCATAACATTATCCCAGTGGTAATTTGCTTTGCTCTTCAAGTTAGTTCCGATTGAGGTCAAAGTTCCATACGAAATCCTGCAACTAATATAAAATATGTACGTAAAGACGAATACCTATGGCAAGAATCCCTTGTAAACCTTACTCGATATATCACTTGGTTGGTGCAAAATGCTGGTTTGTAATATTGTAAACCTGAAACGCACTTTACACCAAAGAACAATTTTAGATTGATGTACTGAAATGAGAGGCCTCTGGTTTTGAAATAACCTCTGAGCCATGTATTGAATTTCTTGTAGCATAACTTCGCAATTGATTGTGTGATTTACTCAAACTAGGTCTCAAACTCTAAGTTGAAGCCTTCTCTATAATAATATATAATAAAATTATAGTTCTTTCACTGCAATCGCACGAACAGGGAACAGTTTTTTTTTATACATTCCATTAAAAAACTTACAATACATATTACTTGTTACACTACTTACAAGATACGATACCCTACTACCAGAACAATACCAATCGGAGTGAAAAACTACAACTACCTCATGGCAACATAAAACAGGAAATACGAACATAGCACTACACGTGACTGCTAGAGAGAAAAAAGACAATAAAGTAACTAATACAAAAGAAAAAAAAACAGGAAACATTTACTTAAACGGGGACTTTGGTGGTTGAATGACTTACTAAGTTTCAAATTCCTAATCAAACCGACCAGTTTTATGGATAAAGCTGAGAGTTAACAGAAGTATATCTTTATTGAGAATATCAGGAAAATCTTTATCACCATACAATAAAATCTGCATTAGAAACTCATTTGAAAGATTTGTATGTCCAAGTGGTCGTAGTAAGGCAGAAACTCCAGCGAGAAGATCTCTACGTGGTACTTCAAAAGAAGGGCAGAGCAACAAAAAGTGCTCCGTATCCTCGATGCCATCGTTGGTAGGGCACATTGGATTTATAGTATCTCTGAAATTGTGGTTGAATTTGTGAAAATTTAATTTACTGAGACCAACCCTAAGTTGGGAAAGATAAGATAGTCCTTTTGGGTCATGTATTCGAAAGACAGATTTAGGAAGGGGGCGAATTTTGGATAGCAGCTTTGTCTTAAAAGCAGCAATAGAAGGCGCAAGTCTAATTTCTGGATCAAGCTTATTCCATTCAGATAAGCAGTGAGGATAGAAACTGGATTTAAATTTTTCAGTCCTTGTCCTTATTTGCCCGATGGCATCCTGCTTGCGAAGAGAGTATCGAGACTGCCGCAGTGGTGGCATTGGATCCGTGGTATATTTAGGAGTCAGATTATTTGTGAACTTATAGAATAAGATAAGGCGTCTGCTCCACCTACGGGAGCTTAATGATTCCCAGCCTAGCTCTGCATACAGCTTCTCTCTCGACGTACCCTTCCATGTTCCGGAGACAGCAAGAGCAGCAGAATACTGAACGGACTCTAACTTCTCCATGAAATTTGGCAAAGTTGTATTGCCACTAAATTCACATACTTTTGCAGGAATATGATAGATAACATCCCCATAGTCTAGATGGGGTCGCACGTACAGCTTATATAATTCGTTAAGTGTATGTCTGGGGAGATATTTGGAGAGATATTTCAGCAGACCGATACCCCTACGTGTTTTAGTGATAGCTGCTTTGATATGAGCAGAAAAAGACAATGTTGAGTCAAGAAAAAGTCCCAAGTGTTTATGCTCGTCTACTTTCTTTACAGGTGTGTTGTTAAAAAGTATCACTGGATGGTCAATTTTGTTTCTTTTCCTCGAAAATGTTACTTCAACAGCTTGCTTTTGTGGATCAGGATTAAACGACATCCTCCAGTCATGAGCCCACTGCTTTATCAACTCTAAGTCATGATTCATATCATTGGCAGCTGTATTGGAGTTTTTGACGACCGTGAATAACGACGTATCATCAGCGAAAAGTTTAACATTACACTTTAAGTTTTCAGTTAGATCATTTATGTACACAAGAAAAAACAATGGTCCCAATATAGAACCCTGTGGTACTCCAGCCGAGATATCTCCCCAAATAGAACATTTCCCGTTCAGAACAGTTCGCTGTTTTCGATCCTTAAGAAAGCTTTGAATAAGAGAAAGAAGTTTTCCTGAAACACCACACCGTTTAAGTTTGTAAACAAGTCCATCATGCCATACCTTGTCAAAAGCTTTCGAAATATCAAGATAAACAGAACGGACATCAAGTGGAGGATTACAGTCGAATGCTTTAAAGATGGTGTGAGTTATCGATATTAGTTGATTGACTGTCGAGTCACCTGGACGAAAACCTGACTGATTTGGATTAAGTAGCTCACACGAGACAAGGTGCGAGTATAAAGAATCGTATATTAACTTTTCAAGAATTTTCCCAAAAATAGGAAGAAGAGAAATTGGACGGTAATTTCCTTTCACATTTTTCTCATTCTTTTTATGGACAGGCACAACATTTGCACATTTCCATATTTGGGGAAAATGACCACACCTCAAACAGTTTGTGAATATTATCTTTAGTGGAACAACTAATGCAGCATCACTTAATTTTATCATTCTCATAGATATTTCGTCCCAGCCATGAGCTTTATGAGGATCAAGTGATCTGATAATGTTCAGTATCTTTTCATCAGAGATAACAAAGTCATTTATCAGAGTAGTAGCTACTGGAATATGTTGGGGGATTTCGCTGCCGGTGTCAATTGTCGTACACTGAAGTATGAAATAGTCATTGAATATTTGTGCCTTTTCAGTGAAATCAGTTATGAATAATCCATTTTCTAAAAGAGGTGGAATTATGGGGATCTTAGCCTTATTTAGAACAGTGTTGATTAAAGACCAATAGGTCCTGCTGGAGGTCTCAGGGTTTGCTAAGGTGTTCCCAACCTTAAGAAAATAATTACGCTTTGCATCTTCAATCAATTTCGAACCTTCAGTTATCATTTTTTGTATTCCTTCAAGCCTGTCGACTGGCTGACCCCTCCTCATGAAATTTTTATAAGCTCGATTCTTTTTCCTCAGAAAATTTTTAACAGTTTGTGTTATCCAGGGTGCTTGGCAAGGCCGGATGGTTTTAACCTTGTTTGGTATATAATTAGAATAGATATTCAAAAGAACTTCATTGAGAAATTTGACCTGTTCATTTGGACATATTATTCTGTCAAGATGCTCTTGCCAACGGAACATTTCAATACTTTTTCTGATCGCTACAAAATCTGCCTTGTCATAATACCAAACCTTACGGGTGAAAGGAGGTTTTGCTATGTTAGACACAGACAATTTACCATAAACAATTTGATGATGACATTGCTCATGTAATGATTGATGAACACCAGATTCGATAACGAGGTTGGGCTGATCAGTAAAAATTAAATCAATGCAAGATTTAGAATCCCCCATGAAGTGTGTTGGTTCTGATATTAACTGATGAAGTCCAAGTTCAGAAACGAAAGGCTCAAATACTCTTCCCTCGTTATTTTCGATATCATTTTCCCACCATTGAGTTGATCGACAGTTAAAGTCACCAGTGATAACTACACTGAAAGGATTTTCAGCATGCATTTTGGAAAGCAGCAACTCGAAATTTATTGTGAAATCATCAAACTCACCCTGGTCCTGACTTGGACTTCTGTAAATTACGACAAAAAAGTACTTTTTTCTGTTTAATTGGATCTCACACACAACATTCGGGGAGAGTCACAAGGTCAGATCGATTATGTGAAGGGAGGGATTCTTTGATGTAAAGCCCAACACCACCCCGTTTGATATCATGTGGATGGTTACTTTTGATAAAAGTATAACCATCTAGTGCCAATCTACTTTCCTCGATCGTGCTATCAAGGTGGGTCTCAACAACTCCAATCATGTCGTAGTTGTAAACCGAGTTGTATGCCTCGATCAGGGACACTCGTAACAATTTTGTGAGACATCCTGCAGCAAGTCTGGCTTTGTTGTTGCATCAGATCCTACCAAAAGGAGTCGAACTTCTATATAGTTTATTGTCAATGTCCTCCAAACGTTTTCATTGCGATTAAATTTAATCAGCGCTCTTTGGAATGTAGTAAAGGGAATAGAATGTTGTTGCCAGAAATCGATATTTTAACGCAAATAAGATTGTAAAACCAATCGAAATTAAGCTGCGAATTTTAGGGTCAAACTGCCTTTGATTCTCCATTAATCCTTTCAAAATGTAAACAGATCTGTGAAGTGTGTAGGTGGATTTTTCTATTAATATGTCCATCTCTAACCATTTACGTTAAAACATACCATACATACTATTGATAATGCATTAAGCTTTTAAGTTTCCATTTGCCATGTGTGAGACTGCCCTCAGTAAAACGCTGAGCGCCATTGCAAATGAAGAAATTAATATACTGGATGGCTCCAAAAAATGTTTAACAGATTCGAACAGCTATAGAATTCTAGACTTTTTACAGCGAATCAAAAAGTTCAACTTATATTTGAGTATTGTTTCTGTTTTTTTCTCGGATTTGACAATCTCCAACAACAGAATTTTCTCAACATCGTTAACACACCCTATCCGGAAATATAAAAGCGCTCTTAATTTACATTACTTCCAGATTGTGCATATGATACCGGGTGTATCAGAAAAAACGGGCCAATTGTAGTGTCTCTGCAGTGGCGACTTGAATCTTACAAATTTATGGTATTGATTTTCGTATTCCATAAGCTTTAACTTAAACGTAGATACATTTCTTTTACCTATATTTGCCAATTAATTAATTTGTTGCGCAAAGTTACCCAAATTTGTTGACCGGTCGATTACAGACGGTCTCAATTTTTTGATACATCTCAGTTCTTTAAAATTCCAAGGGAATAAGCTTTTTGGTGGCTCTTGTTTGATTCTTCAAAAAGCATGTTTTAAAAGTCTAGAAGTAGTTACTTTTACCTCAAGTCGTTGATTTGAGCGTTCGTGATTACATATTCTTGCCCTTAAAGAACGCTAATCTTTGACCATGTTTGAAGAAATAGGCATCAATTTCGCAATTGGGGAAAAGATAAGTTCCCTCTCTGCGGAATAGTTAGTGGATTGTGTATAATTAAGAGTCTTTTCTTTTCCATCTCAAAAAATCTGGGATATACCAAGAAATCGTCTGCCTCACAACGTAGACGCGCTAAAAGATGCCATAACGAGAGATTGCAATGCGATGCAAAGAAAAATGAAAAGAAGAGCCTTCGATGCAATGGGAGACTGACGCAGAGCATGCATTGCTATTGATGGCCAACAAACCAATTGTTTTGCAACTAATTAGCGGTTGCTGTTCATATTAGATAGGATCAGAGTTTAATATTGTTGCAATAGAGCTCAAATTATCATAACCTTTTTCTGTAGTCATTTTTCTCCACGAAACAACTCTCTGTCAACGCCTGTTCTAGAAATCTGAGTTACTTGCGGCAATATTTTTTCGTTGAACGCACCAAATTTAATTCAAAGGGTGTCAAACATTAAACCAACTCATAAAGATAATAAAAAATTATTGCACGAGTTCATAGCGTATAAAACGCCATCGCGGAGGCATTTTGAAAATGGCCCGTTTTTTCTGATACACCCGGTAATACCTTTCTTTATAATCTCCCAGAAAGTTTTAAACGTAGGCGAAAATCTCTGGAGTGTAAAAGAACATGTTGTTTATTATTATGCAAATCTACAAAGAAAGGTCTTGTCTGCTTTCTGTATTATTGCCAAGATAAAGAATTTCATGAAATTGAATACATCATTAAAAGTATAACAGATTGCATGAAGATTCCTCCAATTTTGATTTGAAAAATTCGAAATACATTTGAGGCAAATTTCTGAGAGATGTTTTGATAGGCCGAGATGTCTGTGAGTCTTTGGCAACTATTTGATGACTACTAAAAGATAGAGGGAATGCCATGCCGTTCCTTTGAAAATTTAATCAAGAATTTGTTGGATCAGAATTGAGTCGATTTGCTATTTAAAGGCCGAATTTTGTATAATAGCCAGATCATGATTAAGTGCGTAGATGTGTCCTAGATGTGTCATCGGCAAAAACTTTACATGCTACACATTTAACAAGATCATTGCATTAATACGATTATATGGACACAGTAATCTTTCTAACGAGGTTTTAACGAAGCTTTTAACGTATGGTGATAAAGACCTCCCTGATGAAATTAATAGAAATATACTCGAGTTAACTCTACGTTTTATCCATGAAGCTGGTCGATTTGATTGAATTCATTTAAAATTCTGCTATCCGTCAAGCAACCACGAAGTCCCTTTTTGTGAATTTTTATTTTGTTTTGTAGTAGTAGTAGTGGTCATGTGTAGTTGTTGCACTTTTAGTTGTTTCATGTCTTGGCCACGGAGTAGACATGATATTTTTCTCCTCGTGGTATCGTTTTTGTAGTATTGAAGAGTATTTTGTAGGTAGTGTTATAAGTATAAGAAACTGCAGGGACCTCCGGATTCCAAGATATAACCTTGAATATGTGAAAAAAGGCTTTCATTATTCAGCTCTTACTGCATGGAATAGCATCCCTATCACTATTAGGGAACTGCCGATCCTCCCGCAATTCAAAAGAAAGTTAAAAACCATCTTAAGAGCTGAATCAAAAATCAAACACGACTCCCTGGAAGAGCAGCAAATATAGGCCCTAACAGTTCTGAAGTAATTTTTCCCGTTTTTATATATATCATATTGTATTATAGATAGTAAATTTAACTTGTATTATTTTATGCTGAAGGGATTTTTTGTTATAAATAATTTAAGATGAAAAAATATATGAAATATGTATCATGTACTATAAATGTTTAATGGAATAAAAAAAACAAGATTATTTGTGCAGACAAGGAAGAAAAGTCGTCAGAAGTCATATACTTGAGGAGATATGACTGACGCACGCTTCCAAGGAAATGGCAGTACCTCTCGGAGAAGAAACTCTAATTTGGAGATAAAGCTGTCCATCGTGTCAATTTGATTTGAGTTTAAGTAGAAGGCTTTCGCGCCAAACCTTGTCAAAAGGTATTGATAGATCGAGAAAAGCTGTGATAAAACTGAGTAAAACGTTGCCTGTTTTTACAGCTTGGCTTATGACCCTGAAAGAACATATGCTGTGAGCAAGCAGTCGTCAGATTTTGAATAAGGAGGAAATTAGCTTTTAAATGACATAATATTGATTTCTGTATGAAATGAAACATAAGTTGGTCGAATTCCCTTTTCTGACTTCAAATTTTAAAATTCTCCCCAAATTTAGATTGATGTCTATATGAGTAGTAGTATGAAGTATAAGTAGTATGTTGTATGAGTTGTTTGAAGACTATGCCCAGAAAGGAAATATGTCTGCATAAATATTGGGAGTACTTTAGTTGCCCACCCTTGAATGTTTTACAACAAACTCAATATGAGCAGCGTAAAAGTTCCGTATAAGCAAAAGCGATATGGTGAGTAAATTCTTTCATGTAAATGTATGCAAAATGAGGCACCCTTGAATTTTCAGCTTACTTGTTTTGAAAATCCGCAGCCTTTCTCGGTATTTTTCTTCAAAATCAATGCTTGCAAAAGAAGTTTCTTTTCAGCAATAAAAATAGCGAAACTTTAGGCTAACAGTTCATGCGAAATTCTTAGTGAAGGATTCATTCCTTTCTGATTAATTATATTTTCATCAAATTGATTCAGTCTCAACATCTTTTATAAGATCAATGAATCATACACTCTGCAAGGATGGGTTTCTTGGGGCCTGCCATGCGTTGCAAGTTGTTTAAGGAGATGACTTAGGACTAGTTCTATCCTAGTTTTTCCAAATGCGATCAAGTACAGTACAATGTTTGACCCCAAATTTGTCCTAAGACCAGAAATAAGCCAACGCGATTTTGGCGAAGACACAATGAAGGGCTTTTGCCTGTTTTTTTACAAAGCTTTTCACCCCATAATTTTCTCATCATCTTACAGAATATCTATGTTCGTTCCGTTCATGTCCTTGGCATCTACGAGTTTGGTCGTTAGTTTTATGTAAGGTCTGTCCAAGAACCCCAAGAAAATCAGCTGCCCAGTTCTTTAATACCGTAAAGCATCCATTTAGCCGTTGAACAGCCTAATAGCACGACCTTGCCACATATGTCGCAAATTTTTCAGCAACATACCCAGTTTTTGCACCAGATAAGGATAACGTTGCTACCTACTATATGTCCCAGGTTTTTTAGAAATCTTACCCAGTTTTTCATTACCCAGTGGAATTAAAGAAATATGCCAAAAGAATTTATTTGCTTTTTGTCTAATTAATTGCGATTTCAGTTTTGTCTTGTCATTGGGAAGAAAACGCCCGTGCTGATAATGCCGATAAAACCAGTTTTTGGGACACGCCTTGTCAAATGATCAATTGCCCATAGACATCGGGGGGAAACACCTAACATACCGGGTGTCCCAAAAATAAGTATACGGATTTGGTTGGCTCCAGCGATGTGAATTTAGCTTAAATCGATGGCTAATTACTCTAAAAATGTTCCTCGATAGTTAACTTGAACATGGATACCTCGTTTGTTGGTATTGGTGCTTTGAAAGCAGACATATTAACCTCGAAAGCTAAAATTTACATCCACGTGCAAACCAGAGCTTTGGCCTTTTGGCCTAAANATACCGGGTGTCCCAAAAAAAAGTATACGGATTTGGTTGGCTCCAGCGATGTGAATTTAGCTTTAATCGATGGCTAATTACTCTAAAAATGTTCCTCGATAGTTAACTTGAACATGGATACCTCGTTTGTTGGTATTGGTGCTTTGAAAGCAGACATATTAACCTCGAAAGCTAAAATTTACATCCACGTGCAAACCAGAGCTTTGGCCTTTTGGCCTAAACAAATCCTTGAGGCACAGCGAATAAATCAGCGATAGCCTTGATAAAATTTGAATAATGTTAGATCTTATTATATTCTGTTTGTCCAGAAGTCATCCCCCAATCACCCATTGGGCAATTTCTTGATTTTTCTTTGATTTCAGTTTTCAATTTTGATGTGCTTTAAAGAAATTGCTTAGGCCAAAAGGCCAAAGCTCTGGTTTGCACGTGGGTACAAATTTGAGCTTTCAAGATTGATACGTCTGCTCTCAAAGCACCAATACCAACAAACGAGGTATCAATGTTCAAGTGAACTACAGAGGAACATCTTGAGAGTGATTAGCCATTGATTAAAGCTAAATTCACATCGCTGGACCCAACCAAATCTGTATACTTTTTTTGGGACACCCGGTACTAAAAGCAAAAAGTGCCACTTTTGCGAACAGAGCTGGCTCAGAACTCAGAGAAAAGCCAAGTTTTGAGACAGACAACTGTGCGCGATGGGAATGAAAGAAAACTGGGAAAAGGGTCATTTTTTTGCCCTAATTTATCAAATTGAGATCGAGACGCAAGACAAGTTTATTGTTTACCAAAGCGGTATCATTGTCGAAAGAAACAAACTATCATCTTGTGAACCTTCAAGAAAGTATAGGGTCCCAAGGCGACCGTTACAAGATATGTCGCAGGAATATAACATATGAAAATAGGAGAGGGCCGTACAACATATGGTATCTTTCACCAGAAGAGGAAAGATACCTTGTCGTAGCTGGTAAATCGCTTGATGAAGAGATTTGATGGAATTTGTTGAGCAATATGGTTCGAGAATTGGAAAGCGGCATCTGTTTTGAGATTACTTTGAGAAGGCTTGCCCACGAACCCAAAGGTTATGAAAGTCGTTTTAAAGAGGTTAGGAAAATCCTGTCAATACAGTCCCTGAAAAATCAAGAGAGCCATATACCGTGCTGTTAACGATAAGTGCTGTGCTGGGAGAAGAAACTACCCCCTTTCATTCTTTATGGCACAAAGAAGTCCTATCACAACTTGATGGTAGGCGGGCGACCAGCAGCTCTATGTGTTGTAACTTCAATTGGATGGATGCAGTCAGAGGTTTTCAGCGAGTAGTTGGCTAGTCTTCTGAAACGAGTGGAGAGTGTTCCAAAGCCTTTACTCTTAATTTACGATGGCCCATGAACCCTGTTTAACTCTGAAAACTGTCGAAATTGGGAGAGGAATGGTATTTTAATTCTTTTTCTACCGGCACACTGCTCGCATCTTCCTCTGCCTCTTGATGCGGGCATATACAAGCAAGGGAAGGTCGAACAATACTAAAGGACGACCGTTAAAAGGAATCCAGCTTAGAGCTGTACCGCCATGCTTTCAGGCCAAGTCCCCAAGTCACTTTTTTCGAAATTTGAAATGTATCCATTTTAACCCTCAGCTGTTGGCAAAGAAAAGGTTGCACCCCATCTTCAGATCATAGCACCTCTGAAGTGATTTGTCCATATAGCCCAAGAAGAAAGGGATGGGAAATAGTTATTGAACAACTAAACGTTTCTAAAGGTGACGCCTTTGCGGTTAAAGCCAGACGAAACGCAAAGAGAACCTATGGCGGAGAGTGTCTTACTTCAGAAGAGTCTTATAGATTGATGAAGAAGTCTGAAAATAAAACAGTCGTGAAAGGAAAATGTACAACAAAAGAAAGGAGAAGGCACCTGGCTGTCGACAAATTTTCATCGACGATGCAGAAGGACAGCAGTATGCCATGGATGAGTCAATTTCCTATGTTTCGTGTGGCATAGAATGATATCTCGACAAAAAATCGACATAGTTTCTGAAGGAGAACAGTGGTTAGATTGAGACGTGTGCAACGTTTCCTGGACATGCACAGGCTTTGTATTCCAGGATATTTCGATCACGATCAAGTCTTTTTCGGTAAAATCTGTAAAGGACAATGTCAAGTTTACTCAACAACTACACTGCATTCATGATTAGAGCCATTTTAATTTTGAGTGATTACAATGGATCACAATGGATTCTCTCAAGCTGCAAATTAAAACTAACAAAGTGGCAAAGAAGATGCTGCGCAACCGGTATGGCTAACTGTGTTGTTGTGTACGCGAATTATTGTTGTTAAGAGAAGTAATGAGTATGTATCGAACGAAGAAGGATATATTTAAATATCTTATTCGCGGGCATTCTGTTTATCTAGTCTGGAAGCTGAATAGTAGGTATTACAATGATATGTTGGATGTAAATTATACACTGAATGCTCTGCTTCTACGTCAGATAAGTTGATTAAGTATTTGTAAGATATCTCCACGACTTGCTATCTCCAGGACTGAAGCCTCCCATATTTTCCTAGACTTATGTAGGACAAGATACCGGTGAAACATGAAAACGGCATGAAATCTTGCCGTTTTTACCGGTACAGAAATGAGTTTAAAACGGCATATTTTTTATATAATGTGGTGGCCTCAATGTCGTACTTGTTCGAAATCGTTTCATTTTCAGCCTTTTACACGATGTCGTTTTCAAATCAAGCTATAGTCAGGATTCAGGTTTCGTGTAAAGGCGTTTTCAGATATTGTTTATGGGTACCGTGTAAGCGCAAGGCCAAAACGGTACGATTCGTGCAGTTTTTACAAAAGAGCGCCATATCTATTATAGTAGCAATGCGTTCAATAGTGACTATGCTGACAGCAGTTAGTCTCTAGACATATTAATCGAGGCTTGCAGCCAACGCTATCGTTTTTGAGAAGACACATGGGTGACTGAATTCTTTGCAGCTGCGTGCAAAATTTTAGCAACCATTTGTTCTTAGAAGTAGGCATGCATATGAAGACATATCAACTGGTCCTGTGAACTTACGTGAGAGCGATCGCTTCACATCAAACAGATTTCTTTAGTATCTTCCCATGATAATGTTTTAGGGCCCTGTTTCAGATAAATAATTTCACATTGCTCCTGTCAAGAAGGTCAACCAAAAGTCAACTGTTAAATTGAATGTCTCAGGTTATAGGATACTCCTTTTAAAGCCTTGTAAGTTATGAATATAAACATTTGAATATAGACTGCTAGTTTCTCACAATTACCGTTCTTTATGTTGCAACGTTTGATTGCTCTCTGCAACACATGGAATATTTTGTCACACTAATGATCAAATATGCGAAACGTATCAAGCATGCTTCAAGCATGTGCTAATAGGACTCAAAACACGGATTAAGATGTACGGGGGTTATGAGATTTGACTGCACAGGAGTACAACTGTGTGAAGAGTTTGCACATAAGAGAAGATTGGTTTATTTAAAGATCGAGTGAAGGTGTGACATCAGTCATATACCATAGTTTGCCTGCGCGCAGCCTCAGCTCCTCATCTAAGACTAATTTATTTTATATTTACTATAGACTACTTCCTATGTTCTTTGCGTTGTCTATAGACTATTTTAGATTTTCTGTGGTTTTTAGTTTTCTTAGTGGTTGTGAATGCATCAGGAAAAGTTCAATAATTCGACTGGTTACAGCTTTAGCAGTTGGACGAAAAGTAGAACTGCCCTCTAGCATTCGATTTTTCCATTTTTCAAAGAAAATGATGTAGTCTTTCATAGCATAGGGGGGAAATTATATTTATGTTGCTGGTTTTTTATAGGGAATTAATTCTTAAACCTGTACAAATAACATCTTTGGAGCTGGCCAAGCCCTTCGACTAAACACTGAAGCAGAAGATGTTTAATTGCTTTCAGGATGTTAGAGCCAGAAACACCTAGTATAGCAGATATTTACCACGATATTTACCTCGATTTGCCATCAATACCATTCTCCATTCTCTATACAAATTTTGCTATTCACCGTCCTTTCCTGAAGGTGGTGTTCATGTTATTAGGGCATGTGTGCCTGATTGACATGAACACAATGATTGATGCCAATAGGGCACTGTTTGAATGAAGGGAAGAGGCACTGCTGTTTCTCTATTCACCGTCCTTTTTTGAAGGTGGTGTTCGTGTTATTAGCGCATGTGCCTGATTGACATGAACACGATATGATTGATGCCAATAGGGCACTGTTTGAGTGAAGGGAAGAGGCACTGCTGTTTCTCTATTCACCGTCCTTTTCTGAAGGTGGTGTTCGTGTTATTAGCGCATGTACCTGATTGACATGAACACGATATGATTGATGCCGTAGGATGTTTGAATGAAGGTAACAGGCACTGCTGTTTCTCTATTCGACGTCATTTTTTTAAAGGCGGTGTTGGTGTTATTAATGACAAGACCTCATTTATTGATGCCATATGACACTGTATGTGCCTGATCGACGATTAGAGACGAATGGTCATTGTTGTTTCTCTCTTCGTTGTCCTTTTCTTAAGGTGCTGTTAATGTTATCGGGACGTCTCCCTGTTTTATATGACCACTGTTTGAATGAAGAAAACATGCACTTTTTTTTGTTGTATTCATAGCATCATCTAAAAGCGCTGTTTATGTTATCGGGGTGCATGTGCCACTCAGACAAGTAAAACTTAAAACCATTATGCCTGTATGAAGGAAGCTTTTGAGTAGCATAATCGCTGGTTATGACGTCAATGAGACACGTACCGATAGTATGAATAGTGCCAATCAATCAGGCACGCACAGATACAGATACGATGCTGTTTTTAGATAAATACTACCATCAAATTAAAGGGACTGCGATGGGAACGCCGATGGCAGTGAATTACGCTAATTTATTCATGTCAGCCTTTGAAAACGAAATGATCGACGCTTATAAAAAAGAACATGGACATGCGCCACTTTCATGGGTCCGATACATAGACGACATCTTCTTTCTCTGGAACGATGACATTCAAAGCTTAAATAATTTCCTCGCTTTTTGTAATTCTTATGCAGAAAACAACGGCTATGAATCAAGCATTAAGTTCACGACAGACTATTCAAAAACTGAGGTAGCATTCCTGGACACAAAGATAAAGATAAAAGATGGAAAAATCATGACAGAACTTTACTGCAAACCAACTTCAACCCACTCTTATCTTCACAGACAGTCTGACCATCCATTTCACACCATCCGATCAAATCCTCTATCTCAATTTATTCGTATCAGAAGAATTTGCTATCTCATTCAAGACTATCGTAAACATGCAATGAAGTTTATACAATTCTATGTCAATCGTGGATACTCAATATCAAGGTTAAACAAGATCGCACAAGAAGTTGAAGAAAAGGACAGAACATCACTCCTCAGTGGACACGAACAAAATCATAACCA
>REGM01000221.1:47919-69872 GCA_004194415.1 Aurelia aurita | reverse complement strand
AGAGGGCCTTTACATGATGAAACTCAGCCCGGGCTGAGTTTCAGCACGGGCTGAGTTTCAACTCGGTTGACGGTGTAAGCCTTCATCGTGTTTACATGAAGGAGGCCGAGTTGAAACTCAGCACGGGCTGAACTCAACACGGCAACTCAGCCCGTGCTGACTTTTCAGCACGGGACGAAATTATCAAGAATCTCATGTAAACACGATTTTTTTTCATCCCGGGACGAGATTTGATATTGGTTGGCATGACGAAGTCGTCATGGGATTAATTTCATTGTTTGGTGCTAATGTGTTCATTGTTCCTTTGTTTTGCTATCTCGCGCTGCTTCTTTGTGTTGATAATCTCGCGCCTCCGCACATCTGTGGAGTAGAACCACTTAGCAATCTCAACACCGGATGAAATGTCCATGTAAACGCAAAGCAAATTAGCAGACACCTACAAAACTCAGCCCGTGCTGAAGCTGAGTTTCCTCATGTAAAGGCCCTCTAAGACTATCGCATCAAAGATATCATAGCTAGTCAAAGCCTGTTGGCTTTGTCTGAGAAGTCTATCTTTGAGATCTTTCCTAAAACTATCAATATCAAACTTGCGGTAGTCTCGATAATTGATGATCTTAGGGCCTCTTTTTACAAAACCACCTTTTACAACAGTTGCAATCATGCAATGAAAGTCTGATAGCCCCGTTTCAACTGATACTGTAAAGACCGTTAATGAATTTGCTGATGCCTTTTTTTAAATCTGAAATCAAACTACATCTACTTGTAAATGTATCTTGTAAAACAGTCCGGATAGCAAATATTTTTTTATTCGTGGTGGCTGAGACTCTTTTAAATGAGATAATCGGAAAGTTTAAGCTGTTCTTTCTTAAACACTGCAGTGCTCAATAAACCACAGTAACTCTTCGGAGAATTTTCGTGCACACCGCGAAAGCTGGATGTTTTTTTTAAATATATATATTCAATGTAAATATTTTACAAAGACGAATTACCTAAGACACTACTTACGAGCTACTTTACAAGATTACAAGGACGGTACCCCGAGGAGCAAAAGATCTTGACTACCCCGAGGTCAGTACACAAAGAACATACAACTAAATTACAACTAAATATACGACTACAAAAAGCTACACATCAACGATTTTTACTGATACTAGAGCCAGTTTCACATTGGATGTCGGGCTAACATAGGCGCTAATGTTGAACAACAAGACCCCAGCGGAGAGAACAACAACGACAACCGCCGTCACTACTCCCCGTCCATAGTGTCATCATTACTCAAGACACTGCACCCATGCTAACAGTTCAGGGTCATTTTTTCAATTTATTGATCTGGAGATTCAATTTTAGAATGGATGATGAACTATATGTGCCTAACATCTAATGTGAAACAGACGTACGAATGAACGGGGAAAAAGGAAGGACTTAGTGTCTGTGTGGCGTGAAACAAAATTTTTCAATTATCTTAATCAAACCGACCAGTTTTTTGGATGAAATTAGGAGTTAGTTCGAGTATATTTTTATTATTAGATATTATTATTATATTAACAGACCATTTCTGCAACAGAATACGACAACCAAACATTAGTTAATGCTTTTTGCCGATGGTGCAACTGGGCAAAGTTGACAGTTTTCTACAATGTTTCAATGAAGAAATTTTCTACAATGTTTAAACAATGCAAACCAAAAATTCATATCAATAGAGATTTATATCAGCAATGTTTTGATCAAAGGTGTCAGGACAAAGAGAGTTTTAAATATCTCGGTCGCTGGTTCAGTATGGTGAACAACAATGAGCACAAGGAAAAACTGTTGGTCAAGACTGAAAAGATTTTGAGCTTGATCCATTAATTTCCACTGCATCCTAAAAACAAGCTCTTACGGTACAATCGCAGCACAGTGAAAATTCGTTTGGAAAACCGCTGACCACTCAAATTCACCAGTCGCACAGCTGGATTTCAAAATTATTGAGACAACGGGCCTAAATGGACCGGGCAGCGGCTTTTACATTCCAGCGAGAGCACGTGCGCACGCAGATAAACTGACACATTGATTTTGATAGAACGATGGTTGTGAAAATGGAGAGACATCGATCGCCGAAATTTTCTGAAGAAAGAGCAGTATTTGAAGACTTCTTGTGGCCATTGAAAAATGGCCTAATTGAAACGGAATTTTCGATTGATAAAAGAGTGTATTTCTCTGAAACTACACCGTGCCACATCAAGAACTTTACTGGAGTCCTCACCAAGGATGTCAGCAACATGGCCTACCAGGTGAGTTATTCACTGTTTTTTGCGTTGCGATGGTATTTAAGGTTTTTTCGACACTACTCTAGAACCATGCGAAGCAACTAGCTGAAGGAACCGTACCTGCAATATCTTTTTCCCCTTGAAATGTTCAAGCTGGAAGTCTGGCATTTGTTTATGATGATAGAACTGCCTCTAAACAATTGATATAAAAAAGCATGCACTCATAAGTGATCGACAAGACAGGCAAATTGCTATTTATCAAACTGCAGTCGAAAATGGTGCAACGGTCGTCAACTGAAATTGCCAATTTTGAGGCGTTGATTTCTCCAAATCGGCACCGTGCCACATCACCAGACTTTGCTAATGCACTTGCAATAGCTTCAGTAACAGTGTACCAGTGTGTATATGCACTGTTTTTTGCGTTCAACGTAAATATTAATTTTTTTAGGGGAAGGTTTTGTTTACATCGAGTACGATTCAGCCATTGAAAAGCTTTGTCTTCAACAATCGCATTAGAAACAAGCGCTTATGTCATGTGTCACAAGAAGCAAATAATTCAGTACTGATACATCGTGTTTCGAGGGAATTTTTCACTTAATGTCATGAGATTTTACAGTAGAATCTAAATAGTTAAGCCTATGCCTGGTCAACCAGAATACAAAGAGTAACAAAATCATATAAATCAATACCAGGCCTTTCAGGAAACTATTTTGAGGCACAGGGTGCAAATCCCAGTACAGCCAAATAGAGATGTACCCTATGCATATTTTGATGCAACTATGTGTACCAAACTATTCCATGCGCTGCTAGAGCAACGAATGCTGTTAGAATTTCCTTCCACATTGAGGAAGGCCAGGAATGCCGGAAAGGTGGTGTAGGGATGACTGCCCTTCCTGCCCCACTCTAAATTGGCCTAAATATGTTATTTTCCTATTGTTTTACCTTCAACCGTGCAGTTTTGCCCTCCTAAAATATGCCCTATCCAGCGTCCTTGTTTGTTAAAGGCTGTATTTGATAAGCAGTGACGTTGTTTGTGAAAAGGTCTTATTTTGTCTTGCAGATCCATGCACCTTCAATGCATACATACGGTTGAGATGTGGTTGCACTGGTTTGAAATATCCTTGGCCCACCCAATTTGACTTGCTGTGATGGCTTTCATACATATGGCATAGAGACGTAAATGCAAAAGTTGAAAATAAGACGTTTGTGCAATAAGAGCATCCCAAGAACATTAGTTAAAGCATCATGTGCAGAACTGTTAACCTTGCACAATCTTTGTGCAGGACATCTGCTTAGCTAGATTACTATTTTTAATTTAAGTTAAACATTTTTCAAACAATGGAGTTGGTTTTATTTGCTTATCTTCTTTCACTGGATTTATCTGTTTTTACGTGTGCTTTTATCTATATACCTAAGGTCTGCCTCAAATAAGATGTCACTTGAAGATGCCCGCGAACAAAACATTGAAAAGTTTGCATGGGCAATTTTGCGTTGTCGCAAATCTCATATGACATCTGATTTGAGACAGACTTTAGGAAAGTGTCCAAGTAGATTTTTTAACAGCAGTCTGGCAACCCTTGATGAATGAAAGAATTTGATAAAGATCTCTATTGAATATTTTACAAATTTTCACTGATTTCCTTTATTCAAAGAAGGCAAGGCTTTCATGCATAATTTTTATGGCCATGAAAATTACACATGCCTAACTTTGCTTTGTTTGGATAAAGCAAATTATTAACGACTGCCTTTAGTATGTTTAGGAATGGCCCAGGGTCACCAGAGTGTAATTTTTGTTTATGATTTGGTTCTTCCTTGTAGTTTCTGAGCTCAAAAATCTATATTAGCAGTTTTCAATTAATTATGATAAACTGTGAAATTCAGTTTTGTGAAAATTAAGAAAATTTATATGAAACATAGACTGTGCGAACTGAGCCATAAGTTAAGTTTTTTACTTTATGGGAGGGCCCCTTGAAAACCAGCACTTGTGCTGAAGGGCAACCCTCCCCGTAGTTAAACAAATGAAATGAAATGAAATGAAAATGAAGAACCCATAAGGCAAAGCTCATAGCCAAGTTTCGTATGTAAAAATGAGTGTAATTTGATCTTATCAGCTGATTTGAAGACAATCAGCTGATTAAAAAAGTAGAAATTCTATGTACCAGCTAAAACAATGTAGTTTAGAGAATCGAATTGAAGCATTTAGACTTCAGATTGCAAAAGTTAAATTATAAATTTCCTAATTTTTGTCGAAAAGTGTCTTCTCACTGTATTATGTTTTCTGGTACCTCCCTAGGCTCATTCCAAAAGTCTCTTCCCTCCCTGAACATCATGTTGCCAACGATAATAATAACAAATCAAAGTTGGATGGCCTTGTGTAGTGAGTCTAGTGCCGCCTTTCCCAGTATGACAATTTGCTATTTCCGTCCCTCGATGTATCAAAGTCACAAGAAATAAGAAGTCTCTACTTCAAACCGAGTGTGCGTTCGCATAAAAAACGAATTTTCACTGTGCTTACAATCGCTACTTCCTTTCCGAAATAAGCTGGGATCTTACAATCACTGACATCGACATAGCTTGGGCGAAAAACAATCTTGACACGATATGTCATGGGTATTTCCGACGATGGCTCGACATCCAGTAAGCGGTACGGCAGAAATTTTACAGCTCTCTAAATGCAATTTAGCCAAGAAATTATTGAAAATTATTGACGTCAGCACTAAATTCGCCCTTTGTCAGGTGACTCGTCGGAAATATCTTGAAAGTTCATTGAACGAGGACATAAGACACCTCTATAAAGTTACATCAGAAAAAATCGAACATACAATATGATTCGTTTCATTCAGCAAAGCAAGCATTGAAAAAGATAAGAGATGACGATTACAGATACTGGTACAGGTACAGATTATTATTATTAAATTCTTTAAAGTTGGTTTAAAAGAATAGCTCTAATATGAACTAATTAAGACCAACTATTTACAACAACAAAAAATACAATTTATAAATATAAACGTAAATACCCTATTCGCGAGATCAGCCACAAGAATAAACATCGAGTGTTCGTTATTTACATATTTTACAACGGCAATTCTCTCCATTCCATTTTGTTATGCATGTCTTGAAGGAACAGACGGAGGTGGCAATTTTTGTGTCATTTGTTAGGGAATTCCATAATATGCTGCCACGAAAAGATAAACTATCGTTGCCATAAGTATTTGTCTTAGTTTGAGGCAACATCAACAGATTCTTTGATCTTAAATTATAATTATTTTCCTTTTCCTGGAACATATCCCACAAAAAAGAAGGATTTTGTTGTGTTAAGCTGCTATAAACCTCGAGCATTTACTTTTGCAAGTTGTTATTATGAATAGTGCACTCATTTGCTCTCTGCAACAACTCTTCAAAAGAGGATGTATAATCGTTGAAGAGAATTCGAAGTGCTCTCTTATGGGTGCGATTTAAATCATTATTGGCAACCTTTCCGCAAAACATCCATATCAACGGACAGTAATTAAACTGAGACATTATGAATGAGTTGTACAGTAAAAGAGATTGTTTCTCATTTAAATAATTTGAGATTCTAGAGAAGGCACTGATCTTGTTGTTTGCTTTTTGGGTTAATTTTGCTACATGTTGGTCGAATTTCAGTTTCGAGTCGATGGTAATCCCCAATAACTTAACACTATTAACAACATCAATGGAATCTTTTCCAATATCGAGAACAATACTATCATTAGTCTTCAAACCTAGGAGCATAACTTGAAATTTTGATGGATTGGCGACCATTTGATTCGTTTTGAACCAAGAAATTGCTCGCGACATATCTTCTTCAAGGTTTGAAGCCACACTTTCAAAAGTGTCATCACAAGAAAAAATGGTATTATCATCAGCAAAATTGCACACCTCCGAATGTTCGACGATGTAGATAAAGTAAGATAGATACTGTAGTAATGGAACTATGGAAAACTGCTCTCCCCAAGGCAAGGAACTATTGGTTCCAGACACAACATCGGCTCCCAAGAAATATCTTCTGCTTTACAGTAAGATACATGAACAACTCCCTGGTCTGTCTGCCAAGCCTAGCGGGATAAACGTAAGCACAAATTGTATTTTTTGTAGAGAAATTCAAACAACGAAATATATCATATATAATATATGTGCACCTCGTCAAGATCGCTATTCATGGATACATAATTCAGTACTGATAAGCATGTCAAAGTTTATAAAGCCGATCGTAAAGAAACTTTACTGTGATCTCCCTTCCTATTCGTCACCCGAAATAGTAACTGGTTCAAGGTCAAGACCTGATCTCCTGGTAGTCGATAAAAAGGAGAATCTCTACATCGTTGAAATTACAGTAGGTCATGAAGCAAATGCACAGAACAATGAGAAAAAAAAGAAAACAGAGAAATACGAAAATCTTCTGAGAGGTTGTACTTTAAAACGCGTCTATAAGAATAGCAAGTTTGTTAATCTTGTAATGACAACTCCTGGGATATATTCAAGAGAATCAGATCAATTATTTAAAATGTTAAAAGATCTGACGGTTGATGACACTGCTGTAAAATATATTGCTTCCAAGTTGATTGAGATTTGTATACGACCATTGCATTATATATTCTGCATGCGAATGAAGGACTGGACTGACCCTGAGCTCATGGACTTTTAACTTTTTTATAACTTATTTTACTACAGAACTCTTAGAACACCTTTGTGAAGACAGCCATACTATGTCTATATCATAGAGAGTACATTGGTCTGATTAGTCTACCTTTAAGCTTTTACTTGTATGTATTTAAGTTGGAATTATCATGAAAGTTTCCATTATTATTATTATTAAGCTGGATATCAAGAAGTCAATAACAGCAGTGGTCCCAATGGAATTTTGAAACCCAAATTTGGAATTATTTTAATGTCTAATTTTAATTTTGAGTTGCTAGAAAAAGGCCAGGAAATGCCAGATTTATGTTTCCATCTATTGCTGGAACTTATGACTGCTTAGTCATAAGTTCCAGCAATAGACGATTGCACTAAAAATGCCATCGGGGGGATCTTAACATTGATCTTTTGTGTCCCATTTTGAATCATACAGTCAAATCAATAAAAATTCTTTTAGACGCAAAGGATCATGGTAAAAAATTATTCGTCACTATCGTTAGCGCAATCGTTTATTTAGTGTCTAGAAACTCAGTTAAATAGCAGTGACTACTAACACTGCTAGGAGTCTTGTGGTGCACGTATAAATATGTCCTATCTTGACTACCTTTGCAAATACATTAGAATGGAGATTTTTTTCTGTCATGGAGACTGTTAAAGGTTGCACAATAGGCCCTTGTAGTTATCTGGCGAGACGGTCCAGAAAAAGTAACAAGTTTATTATTATTATTATTATTAATTTCTTTAAAGTTGGTTTAAAAGAATAGCTCTAATATGAACTAATTAAGACCAACTATTTACAACAACAAAAAATNTATTATTATTATTATTATTATTAAATTCTTTAAAGTTGGTTTAAAAGAATAGCTCTAATATGAACTAATTAAGACCAACTATTTACAACAACAAAAAATACAATTTATAAATATAAACGTAAATACCCTATTCACAAAATCAGCCACAAGAATAAACATCGAGTGTTCGTTATTTACATATTTTACAACGGCAATTCTCTCCATTCCATTTTGTTATGCATGTCTTGAAGGAACAGACGGAGGTGGCAATTTTTGTGTCATTTGTTAGGGAATTCCATAATATGCTGCCACGAAAAGATAAACTATCGTTGCCATATGTATTTGTCTTAGTTTGAGGCAACATCAACAGATTCTTTGATCTTAAATTATAATTATTTTCCTTTTCCTGGAACATATCCCACAAAAAAGAAGGATTTTGTTGTTTTAAACAGCTATAAACCTCGAGCATTAACTTTTGCAAGTTTTTATTATGAATAGTGCACTCATTTGCTCTCTGCAACAACTCTTCAAAAGAGGTTGTATAATCGTTGAAGAGAATTCGAAGTGCTCTCTTATGGGTGCGATTTAAATCATTATTGGCAACCTTTCCGCAAAACATCCATATCAACGGACAGTAATTAAACTGAGACATTATGAATGAGTTGTACAGTAAAAGAGATTGTTTCTCATTTAAATAATTTGAGATTCTAGAGAAGGCACTGGTCTGCTAACTTTTTCGAAAGTATACACTGGTGACCATATTTTGGCAACCCATCACTACACATTTTCTAGCCCATTCTCTGAGGACTAGAATTTTGTATTGCGTTGTGCAGTTGACTTTGTTATCTAATTTGCAACTATTATTATTTGTAGAGAATCACAGAGAGGCAACTTGGCATTAGCCGTAATCATGGAGGATATGGAAAACTTTTCAGGTATTTTTTCCTTTTCCCAGTATTTTATATTATTTTACAGAGTAAAGTCTTAATTGCAAAAATTGATTTACGAACTGCCCTATGAAAAAGATGAAAGAGTTACAGCTACAGTTAAGCCCAACATTATTTATACCCTTGCCAAATTCGGAGTATTTCGGATCGTTTTATTTGCAGACCAATTTTATTATGTTGTTGGAGAGATGAACTGCAAAAACTTTTGTTACAAAACAATACCAGCTAACCAATGATCAGCTATACCTTGGGAGCGCATGCGAACTAACCTATTATTTACACCAATCAAAGTTGAGTTTTCTATGCTCCCTCACAGCTACGAGCAGCACGAACAATCAAAGTCATTGTTACCAGAGCCTTTCAGTCAAAGCGGAAGAACGAATATTGCTTTCGTTGGGCGGACCATAGTGGCTTACAATAATAGCTCCTTCCCCCTAAAAACCACAACAAATATGAATAGGATTAGGAACATTGAAAACAAAGGTGGCACGCTTCTACCACTTTAACTGATAGATTCACTACTACGCTTGTGCAGGCGAGGTACGGTACCGGAACCCATGAGCCCGGCTAAAGTTGCCACTGAATTCATCTCTCTAACAATATGGTTGAAGTTGCAAAAGAATCTGACAAAAGGCTGAAAAAAGCTCTAGGGTGACGGCGGTGGTAATCGGACACTTAAGGAAAACAGAATTTTTGCATAAGAAAAATAAATCGCAGAGATAAACTAGAATCACTAAGTGAAAGAACAGCCTTGTTTGCATATTTTCCAGAAGCTTTTTAGATTCAACTTTGCCTGTTGGTTTTGGCGGGCGATGTTCTTCCTGCTGAGCTCGACGGTGGTTTTCGGACACTGGCGGTGGTTTTCGGGCAGTCACTTCACGATACAGAATATTCCAAGAAATTGCTCCTTTATGTATACTTGAAATAGCTCTGTAAACTTTAGTCTTTATTACTTTTATAACGACGTCCTGGAGAGCTTTAGGTACACGCAAACCAATCTAAACTAAGAAATGCGCAAGAAAAATTTCGTTTTTATCTCATGACTACATACGATTGATCTACGTATCGATAGTTAAGGAAGCAATATGAAAGTCCAAATCGTATTTCAAATCTGAAAGGCATCCAAAAATCACCACCATGAACTTTAAAGACCATTTGATATACCGGGTGTCCCAAAAAACTGTATACAAGTTTGAAAAATTCTGACGCCAAGAGTTTTCGTCAAATCACCCCAAAGCTATTTTTATGTTAACCCTCAATCGATGAATTAAATGTCGATATTTTTCTGAGAATTTTCTGTAACTTGGTTGCAGAGCAATAAATCAGCAAGTGTAAAATTTGCTGTTAGACCCAAACCAGAGCTTCCAGTAGAGAAGAGCTAACGATGCTAGGGAAGGCAGAAGCATGTCGTCCCTCGTCATCCAAAGCTGATTTGCCTCGTGTATCAAGCTGATATGAATCTTTGTATAAATCTTTCGAAAAGTCTTCAAAAGAATCGAATTTGTAGCATCGAAAATTTGGTCTGGGTGGGGGAGGGGGGGGGGGGGGTCTCAGTAGCTATGTCATGAGTCCATAGTTGAGTGGAGTGCTATCAGAATTACCAAGAAAACAAAGAGAAATATAGTGGTTGAAGTAGTATGTACAGGTCGTTGAATTGATATTTTTATTATTTGTTTGCAGCGAATGGAGTGGCATCGAAAATGAAATGGCTGATGGTCTGCAGATGGGTGGTCATCAGCTAGACAGGTTTATATTTACCCAAATCCTCTTTGAGATCGCTGGAGAAGATACTCTTCCATGCTGTATACAGAGTGTTCCAAAAAATTGTTCAGCAACGTTTATTAAATATTAACAAATAACCAAAGTCTGTCTCAAATTAGATGTCATGTGGGATTTGCGGTAACGCAAATTTGCTTATGCAAAACTCTTCATTTACTTTTATTCGCGGGCATTTTCACGTGTAATCTAATTTGAGATAGACTTTATATAGTGAACGGGCTCCATGGTAAGATAACCTTGTCCCTATGACCTTGAATTAATTTTAGAAACTACATTCTTGCAAACCTGCTGAAGATTCATTGAGTTATGAGTTTTTTGAAATTCAAGTTTGTGCGAAAACTGTAACTAGAGGCTTCTCCATAGTCAGTGAAAGTAGCATGGGGCTATCCTCTGTTTTGTTTCTCGTTTATTTCAGAGCAAACCAAATGGGATTTGGAAGAATTTTCGATTACCTAACTTTTTCTAAAATTTATTCAAGCGTATGGATGCTTTGAGGAATTCTGTTGAGCAAAGTTTGAAAACGACTCACTCTCTCGTGGATTAAGTTTTGATGTAATGTTTTTTGGATACATCCATTCTTCAGCGAATTCCGACTATGAATTAAAAGAATTAAGTTACTTTCGAAGTCCTAGTTGGTTCGCTCTGCTATTAGCGAGAGGTATAGCACCGGATAACCTTCTTTTCCCTCGATTTTAAGATTTTTGCGCATCAAGTCATTTAGGGGTCTCTGGTTTCACCTGTCACACAATCTGTACCTTTAGAAGCTCGTAACTCGGGTGAATTTTCAGCTGATTTGCAAAATTCTGGTGTCTAAAATGTATTTAAGGTCTTATGGACAGGGTTATGTTACCAAGGAGCCCGTGCATTTTATCGTTATTTTTCAATATTTAATCAAACGTCGAACAAGTTTTTGGCACGCTCTGTAGTTTTTCCGTGTAACTGTGTTCATTTCAGGCTTTTTCAGCTCTTCCCAAGGAGAAGGTTGTCATGTTCAAATTTTACAAACGTTTTAAGCTGCTCTTGAATGTGAAACAAAGGTTAAGTTTAGCGAATTTTGCAAGTCATTGTAGTTGGTTCCCATCAGTCGTCAGTTCCGTTCTGTCATTTTCAGTTTTCCCCAGGTACTTTCTACTCAGTGTTTTTCCTCCATTGATAATTAAAATACATGGATTTTAAAGTGTTTTGCTTCTATCTCGATAATACCACGTGTAGTATTGATGATAAACAGCTTGTTTACTCTTAGTTTCGTTGTTGTTAATGAATCGTGGATGATTCGAAACGTTTCAGACAGTTCTAAGCAATGATTTGAGTCTTGTATTTCCAGCCTTTGGCCTACCTTAACACTGATTATGTCGTAATAATGGATATGTCGAATAATTGATACAATACAAAACATGATTGTTGTCTTCATTCTTTTTCATCGATTTGTGACAAAGTTGCGATTTCTACCTGACACGCTGATTTCTGATATCATCGTAGTTACTTACAAATAATTGAACTATTTGCGTCTGTGTACTTCTTTGAAGGAGCTTGCTCTGACTCAGAGGTAATCGTTTTCAAAAAGAGGAGGCTTAACTCGGACTGTTGATATGTAGGTTTGCAGATTTGTGCTGTGGGTCTAAGCAATAATTTAGAAACCCCATCGAATGTAAAAGCAACAACGTTACCGGGAATTAACAGGCAGTAGATATTTCTGATGCGTTATCACAACTCGTAAAGCCTATTGAGATGATTAATGTTGTAAAGATTAAAGACGATGCAGCACAAAAATTCAACATCCTCCTTCAAATAGCATTGCTTCTTTTCTGTTTCTAATACTGAAATGGATGTTCGGGACCTCGAAGAAGAATGCACAGATGGATATGATTTAATTTTTGTCATCTTTCCTAACAAAAGAAATTTTCATAGAATGCAAATTTGTTAAAAACTTCCGATTTTACGCGAATCTATCAATTTACGTCTTACACACTTGGTTTTTTTGCAGTTTCAGAAAACTTAAGAAAAATTCATCAATCTGATATTTCTTGGTCTCAAAGCTTATTCATTTACGTTCAGCATTTTCCCTAGCTTTTAGAGCTTGTCTAGTGCTTTTGATAGCGATTTCTTTATTCTGATAGCATTTCTTTTGTAAAGCGATGAAAACAGTTGCTCGGTAGGTTTATCCATGCAAGAAGTTTGTTGTCATTAGAAATTTGCTGTCTACTGTCGCTTATTTGTCTTGTTTTGTATTTAATTCTTTTCAATATTAGCTCATTTGATTGCAGATACAATCAGCAGACAACTGCAATATTGGAAGAAGAAGGCACTGTTTATATTGACCAGCTGAAGGAATATCTTTTCTTCACCGAATCGTTAAGGTAATTCTTTCCACACAGATCTTGGACCGCTTGGTATTGCGATTAGGGTTGCATTAAGATTTGCAATTAGGAAATGACGCAAATGGTCTTTTGTAACAAAATTGCTTTGGCCATAGCTACTGTTGGTACAACAAATGTAGGTAACAATGTTTTATTCTAGATAGAGCAACTACGATGATATAATTCTTCAAATTTCCATTTTTGGACATAGTTGACTCGATGTTTAATTGCAATGGGCAAGCGTTGAAACGGCAAACCATTGTATGGATGAACCTACTCTTGCAGCAGTATCAAAAATGTTTCTCAAAAATTGGCATGCGATAAGATTTTGATTTAAAACAAAATTTTCCGTGTAAATCTTGCTCTATTTTGTGAGCCACCACTCTCCTAAGTTAGTGGGAAGTTCTTTCAGTCTTAAAAACACGATAAATATATTATAATTTTACGGGAAAACGAAACTTCCATGGTTTCATTTGTGTACAAGTGTACATTTGTGTACAAATTTCAAAAAGGGGTTTTTTCTGTGCTTCCTTCAGTTGAATAGTTTGAAAAATACATTTGGCGGTATAGGTCAATGGACCTTCTAAATAATTTGCAGAAATTAACCTTGTATTGGACTCAAATCGCCTTCTCTTAAATTCTGTTGGCATGCTTTGCTTCAAGTGATATATGAGAATAAACTGTTACTATGAAACGGAAAAAACAGAATTTTCGTTTGTCCTAGTACCACCTTTGCGTTCTAATGAAAGTTTATTTGTGGGATTGTGTTAATACACATAAGAAGATAAGCGACATTACTGCCATTTTCCTAACTGCCAAATGATTTTGTTACAGAGCTATTGTAAAGAAACAGCAGCAAAAGCAATACGAGCTCGAGAAAGCGGAAGAAGCCTTGAGCACTAAAGTAGCCCAAAGAGATGAAATACAAATGCAGATTCAGGCAGAATCGGTATATATCTTTCGTTCTCACTAAATAGACCTTTTTACCAAGTAGAACACGAGTTTCGAATGGTCGATTCTTTCTAGCAAATGATGGAAAATCAATTCCATCTCAATTGTTGAAAATTATGAAGATTTACCAGATCTCAAATCTGGTAAAGTAAAACTATTTATTTTTATTACTGTATATACCATTTTCCTTTTTGATCAACCGGAGGTTAAAAGAAACGGCACCAAATCTGTTTTATTTCATCACAGATTGTACATATGTAGCATTTTATCAGAGGGCTACCGGCATTGGAAAGAATGTTGGTCTCCTGCCGCACAATGGACCCAGAGTTTGAGATTTGGTCAAAATGAAATATTTCCAATCATAGAATGCTATACATGTACAAAAAAGCTGAGATTCTCGGGTTTCCAATGCTTGTTATATTGTTCTTTGTCTATTGTCAAAAATATTCACATCAGCTTAAAAATTATCAAATCTGTCATCAATGGCAAACAGAACAAGTATCATTTCTCGAACAGTCTGAAAATGCTTTAATCCGCACAAATATCTACTAGAAATATATCAAAGTTTAGAGAATATCATCCAGATGATCAGCAAATGTAGATCGTTTTTCAGTATGATGATGATTTATCTCTGAAATCATAAAATTATAAAAACGGCCGATTTACAACATTTGTGCAGTCATTATTTCAGCTTAACCATATCTCACCCGGGACTTTTGAAGCGGTCAAGGCCTGGGGGGGTTGATTCCGCCCCCCCCCCCTCTTTTTCTCCGCTGTTACAGTACCTATGATCTTTTAACTTAGTAATTAGATGAACTTTGATGCAAACAATCAAAATTACGTGATGAAATCAAATTAAGACTATTGTTCTTGTCGCTATGACAATAAAAAGATATTAAGTTATGATTATTATGATAATGGGTATCAGTTTCAGTTTCATATGATTTAAGTTCTCAACATACAATTTATGCTTCTAGCAATACAAAAAAATAACTAAACTACAAAGATAGAAGATAATGTTACAGAAAATTAATACAATGTTACAGAAAACTAATACAATATACTAATACAAATAGGAGCTAAATAAATTGTATGCAGGGAATTACTTAAAGGAGGAGCCCTCCCAATAGGTAAACTAATCGAGGAGAGAGCCCCCCTATCCTAAGATATAATCAGGTAAATTTATTTGAGTTTAATTAATTGTGCATCTTCAGTACCAAAATAGCTTACTTTCATCGGTCGATTTTGTTCAATAAATAACTTTTCAATTTTGTTTTGAAAGATATTTTTGATGGGGCATTTCGAAGTTCCACGGGTAATGCATTCCACAGTTTAGCACCAAGATATCGAATAGACTTCAGACCATATTGAAGACTGTTTTTTCGAGACATATATAGATCACCTTGACTGGCCTGTCTTGTGGAATACTGATGAACATATGAATTAAATAGGAAAAAGTCATGAAAGCAACTAGGTGAAGTTTTATTAACAGAATCAAAAACAAAAGTTAGGAGTCGGAGTTCAAAAAGCTCGGAAAGTTTCAGAAGTTTAAAGTCATTGAAGATTGGAAGAGAGGGAGACATACGAGGCTGAAATGAGATAGCTCTGACTCTTTTTTTTTGCAATTTGAAAATTGGATCAATGTATGATGCGTATGTTTGACCCCAAACAATAAGACCATATTGTAAGAAGGACAGAAACAAAGCATTGTACAAGCAAACTAAAACATCTAATGGAAGTAAGTTCCTAATTTTGAAAAACATTCCACATGTTCTAGATAATTTTTTTAGAGAGTTCACTGAGATGGTATTTCCAGCTTAGATGCTCATCCAGGAGGAGACCTAAGAACTTAACAAACTTTACTCTTTTAACATGTTTCTTGCCTATTTTTATATCAGAATCATAAGGAACTTTGACAGATGAAGAATGAAAGATAATATAGTTTGTCTTATCAATATTTAATGATAGTTTATTAGCATCAAGCCATTTCTTTACTAATCTCAGCCCTTTTTTGACAATTTTAGTCAAATTAGATAAATCTTTAGATTCATAGTAGATGTTTGTATCATCAGCAAAGAAAGTAAGTTTCTTAGAAGCATTTGGTAAATCATTGATATAGATAAGGAAAAGTAATGGGCCCAGTACAAAACCTTGTGGTACACCACAAGTAATCGAAAGCAAGTTAGAGTTACTTCCATTAACAGAAACATATTGCTTTCTGTCAGATAGATAAGATCTAAACCACTCAAGGGCGCATCCACGAATACCATAATGTTCCAATTTTGAAAGCAAAATTTTATGATTAACTGTATCAAAAGCCAATGAAAATACCACAACCAAGTCTTTTATTGTCAAGTGTATTTCTTATAGCTTCTGTTAGACTCACAAGGGCATGATCAATTGAGTGGTTTTCTTGAAATCCAAATTGTAAGGAATAAAGAATTTTATGAATTTCAAGGAATCTATAAAGACGTCTGTATATTAGCTTCATAATTAGGTATGATAATTATAACAGCAAAATATAGGATTCAATTATATTTTTTGTGTCAAATTGAGTTGGATATCATTAAATACATTTATAAGCATAATATGGACCATATTTGAGATTACTATTTGTAACAATTTCAAAATAGGTATTCAATTTTTATCGACCACTCTGTAAAGAATTGGTTGCCATGGTTACGGTGCCATATTCAGAATCTTTAACTTTTCATAATTCGATACAGTATAGTCATAACGTTAAACTTGTGCAATCTTGGGATGCTGCATTGCATAATTTAGAAGTAGCAAACAAAAACTAAAGTAGGGGGTGGAATCCACCCACCCCTCCAGGTGAGATAGGGTTAAAACTTTATCAAGCAATAAAAACTGTTTACTTTTGAATTCACCATAAAGACGCTTCAGGTGAACTATGAACCAGCTTCTAATGTTTTGTTGTTGTTAAACTATATTTGATATTCAGATTATTGCGCAAAATGCCAAAATATGGCACATTTGGATTAATTTGGTCCCAGTCCAACCGTTTTCGCTTAAAATTAATTGTTTGTGGTCTCTATATCCATCTTAGAATATTCTTCAAGCCAGGTACGGAGGAAATTGATTTTATTTTCCTTCCGCAAGACATAATTAAATTTCAAAAAATCAGTTTTCTGGGCCCACTGTGTGCCGGGAACCAAACCTGTAACCTTGAGATCCCAAGAATATTCTCGCGACTATTTCACTAATTCGGCTCGCTATACGGCGCAATGGAATAATAGGATAAATCTGGGCTCTATCAATTTCAGTGCCTATCATATGAGTTATCAAAGAGCTTCTTTTAATCAAACATTGTTTTGTAGTGGAAAGGATGGCTTGGATAAGAAGATGTATCGCAATAAGAAAAATTGGGCATACCATACTAACGTTGTGAATGATTTTGTTTCGATTTGTTTTCTACGCAATCCAGTTTTAGATGCCTGTACTCTGTTGTAACAAGTCTCCTGTCCTGCACTAACGACTGGTATATAAGTATGGACGCTGGGAAATACCCTGCTTTGATGTTTATCGACCTAAAGAAAGCGGTCGATACTGTAGATCATGATATCCTGCTAAAAAAGATGCAAATATACGGAATTTCTGGTATCGAGCACGCCTGGTTTACATCATATCTCCAAAACAGACGGCAGTCGTGCAAGGTAAATGGTGTTTCGCCACAAATAGAAGAAATTCACTTTGTTGTTCCACAGGGATCATGTCTTGGGCCTCTTCTATTCATAATTTATATCAATGACCTACCGTTTTGTCTAGAAAAACTGTCAGGTAACCATGTATGCTGATGATACAAGCATTCCTTTTTCTATAGGTAGTGTCGACGATCTGAACGTGACGCTTAACAGAGAACTTGATTCTTTGAGGGAAGGGCTCCAAGGCAATAAACTATCATTGAATGTCCTGAAGACACAGGCGATGGTTATTGGATCTCGCCCTAACCTAACAAAGATTTCGACAAAACTAGTGGAACCCCTTTCCTTTTCTATTGGTGGCTCTGTGGTTGAAATGGTTGATAACGTCAAATATTTAGGGATTCAAATCGATAAAAATTTAGCCTGGGATGAACATATCCATTTCTTACGATCTAAGGTTTCTCGTGCTATTGGATTTCTTAAGGATGCCAAGAAGCTACTTCCAAAAGACACTCTCTGTAAGATGTATTGTGTTATCGTTGAGCCGCATCTCCGCTACTGTTGCTCTGTCTGGGGGGTATGCGGAGGGACTAGATTGCAGGTGCTGCAAAAACTTCAAAACAGCGCAGCGAGAATTGTGACCAACAGCAGCTGTGATTCTTCTGCTGGTGCCTTGATAAAAAGTTTAAATTGGCCTACTGTAGATAATATGATAAAAACTGAAACAGCTTGCATGGTCTACAAATCTATAAATGGCCTTGCTCTAGATTACCTATCAGAAATGTTCACAAAAAATTCGACATGCAGTGTGAAACATTGGAGAAATACTGCAACTGATCTCCAAGTCCCACTAATGAAAACATGTAATGGTCAGTAATTCTCATGTCATGTAAATCTCATATCGTGGTGCTGGAGTTTGGAACCTCTTGGATTTGGAGGTCAAGCAGGCATCCTCTTTCAAAGCGTTTAAAGACGCTTTAAGTAGTTTATTTATTTTCTCTTTTAATATAGTATTGCTTATTATTGTAATTAGAGTAGGATTTCACTTTTTATTTATAAACCTTTAATTTGTAAGATTTTTGCACGGCCCCCTGAAAAGCAGTCTTTCTTGGCTGACCGTGGTTAAAGAAATAAAAATGAAATGAAAAATTATACTATACTGAAATGCTTAAAATCAGGCTAGGAATGACTGTAAAATTTTGTCGAGTTTCCATCTTTTAGAATGATGAAAACTACATCATTTATCCTCTAAAACCTTAAATAAACCATGCTTATATTTGCTTATATTTGTACGTTCATATTTGCTCACATGTGTTACATGTCTTTAGCTGAGCCGCTAACCGAATTATGCAATCTCTCAATCCTACGATCTGAGTTTCCTGATGGTTGCAAAAAAGCGAAACTAAAACCTCTTTTTAAGAAAATATCGAAATATGATCCCAAAAACTATTGAATCATCCATGGTCAAGTACAAAATTACCTCGATGAGAAAAAAATATTGTATAGATACCAATCTGGCTTTCGTTCTCATCACTCAACGGATAACTGCCTATCTTACTTGAGTGATAAGATCCTACAAGGATTTGAAACTGGGATGTTTACAGGTATGATCTTAATCGACCTTCAAAAAGCATTTGATACAATTGACCATAAAATTTTCCTGGATAAAAATGGCAAGCTTGGCTTTAGTAAATCTGCCATTTTATGTTAATCTGCCATCTTACCTTCAGGATCGATCATTTACTGTCAACATAGAATAGGAATATTCAAATCATGGTAATCTGACATGTGGCGTCCCCCAGGGGTCAATTCTTGGCCCACTCATATTCCTCATATTCATATTTCGAACATAGACGCATCATGCCTCGGATTTAGCATGCTTCACCTAAACAAAAAGGTAACGCACTTTTAGCAAAGAACTTTATTAACGCAATTGAATCTGATTGAAACTGCTGTAACCCTATTCCAGTAAGAGATCTTTCTGTTGAGAATAAAGTAAATATGAGCAGTGGCAGTAACAACAACTCAGTCGTAAATACGCCGGTATCAGCACGAGAAGGGAACATTTGTGATTCTGAATTACAACATTCGCTCAGGCAATGACAATGAAAATCAAGGTATCGAATATGATTGTTTTCAGGAGATGAAAATCCTTCGCCTAAAACACTCCAAAAATATTATAATTGACTACATAAATATCAACTCGATAAGAAATAAGTTCTCGGACTTCCCGATAATGATCAAGGACCTATTAGACATAATCATAATAGCGGAAACAAAGCTAGATGACACTTTCCCTAAGGGACAATTTTTAGTCGAGGGTTTCAAACAGCCATACAGACTTGATGTGACAGCAAATAGTGTGGGCTTCTTGTCTACCTAAATGATGGCATCATCAGCAAAGAGCAAAATAAAGAAAATATATAAAAACAGATTCAAGTTATCCCTATCGAGCTGAATATTAGAAAACAAAAATGGTTGTTACTGCCAATCTACAAGCCACCAAACCAAGATCCAGCATTATTCAATAGTGAGATATCCAAATTGATTGACATTTACTTAAAATTGTGTGAAAATATTGTCATACTAGGTGATTTCAACATGGAACCTAAGGATCCGAAAATGACTCCTCTTATTGAGGATTGTAATCTTTATAACCTAATTCATAATCCAACGTGTTATAAGACTGAAAATGGTCGTTGTATTGACCTTATACTTACAAATAAGAAGCACTCATTCTTGAAGAGTCGTTCATGTGAAACTGGGTACAGTGATCATCATAATTTAATCTATACTATGCTAAAATGCATGTACACCAAAGTGCCCCCAAAAAAGATCAGTTATCGACAATATAAGAACTTCTCCGAAGAGCAATTTCAGATTGAGCTGGATGCTAACCTGCGTAAAAGTAGTCCAGTCCTGTCGATTACAGAGAATTGGACAAGGTCGTTGTTGAGACACTCAACCTGCATGCTCCAATGAAAACTAAAATTGTCAGAGGCAATGATAAACAACATGTTAACAAGGACCTTCGAAAGGAAATGATGTTGCGCACAAATTTGAAAAAGAAAGCCAACAAAACTAAGAAGGAGGAGGACGTTAAACGATATAAGAAACAAAGAAATTTAATTGTGAAAATGAACAAAAAAGCAAAAAGTGATTACTATAAAAGCATTTCACCAAAATCAATTGACAATGACAGAAAATTTTGGAAATTGTTAAACCAAAGTTTTCGAATGTAAATCCAATAATTGATGAAATAATCCTTATTGAAGGTGAACAAATTATTGCTGAGGGCACTGAAATTGCTGAATGTTTCAATACTCGACAAAGAGAACAGATATCTCATCCTCTTAGGTGACACAAATTGTGCATTTTTTTCCAATAATTTCTGGCACTGAGGACACTTGTTCCCCCGAAAACCTGTCACCACATTCGAAGAACTTACTTGATATTTATAATCGTTTCGATTTAAAACAATTAATAAAAAGAAGTACAAGGGAAACCCTAACAACTTCAACTCTGATTGATCATATTGCCACAACTAACAAGGCTTTCATAGTAGAATATGGTGTTCATGAAACAACCATGAATGACCACTACTTGGTCTACTGTGTTAAAAGATTTAGAGATACTGCTAAAAAACAGCATAAAAACATCTCCACTCGGCAAATGAAAAATTTCAACCAAGAAGACTTTCTTAATGATCTTCAGCAAGTTGATTGGGAAAACATTGTTTCAAATACTGATGATATAAATCTTGTCGTAGAGCAATGAACAAACATGTTCTCGTTGATTCTTGAAAAGCATGCACCCTTACGCTGTAGGAGAGTTCAGAAAAAATTTTCCCCTGGTTGACGAAAGATTTCGAATGTTTGTCTGCTACAAGAGACAGGTTGAAGCTGGCAGCTGTACGCTCGAAGTCCACAATTTTGATGGACGCCTATAAACAAACGCGAAATAGAGTCAATAGATTAAACAAAGATTTAAAGCGCGACTATATTACTAACAAGATTGCCCTTTGCCAAGGTGATCTGAAAAACACTTGGAAAACCATTAAAATGGTCCTCAATAAAAAGTCGAAAACGACTCGAATCCGGTCGCTTGATGTTGATGGTAAGCATGTTACAGATAATAATGCTGTTGCTCAGAAAATGAATGACTTCTTTTGTGATATTGGCAAATCTCTTAGTGACAAAATTCCACAGAAAGCAAACCCTCTCCTTGACGATAAGGTGGAAGTTAACCATGAAAACCTACAGTTTAAATTACAAGCCTGTGATGTTCCTCGGATAAAAAAGTTTTTGGTAAATTTAAAACGTCCAAGGGTTTCGGTCCTGATGGCATTGCTAATCATTTCCTTAAGATCGGAATGTCAGTCATTGCAGAATCTCTATGTGACATTTTCAACCTCTCAATTGCCACAGGTATCTTTCCTNTATATATATATATATATATATATATATATATATATATATATATATATATATATATATATATATATATATATATATATATATATATATATATATATATATATATATATATATATATATATATATAT
>REGM01000221.1:37919-42919 GCA_004194415.1 Aurelia aurita | reverse complement strand
TGCCTCGCAGCTTTTATAAATGATAAATTTCCCTCTACAGAACTGTTAGTTTAAATTCACAGTTAAAATAGAGAAATTATGACTTATGACTTAAAAAATAACCGAAAAGGTGCCCATCACCAATAAGCCTCGTAACTAAAGGGAGACTGAATCTCCAACCGAGACTTCAAATAAAGAAGATGCGATGCGACTTACCTGCTCTGGACAGAAGTTTCTTCTGGGTTTGCAATAAGCTCCTCGTCAACTCTTATTGCTTTAAAGTCCTCACCTTATCCTTCAAAGTCAGTCAAAACCTAAAATCAAAGCTCTTTCCACCAAGCAAGGCACCATTTTAACGAAAAAGAACTGCATTGACTTCGCTGAGCCAAATGATTGCAGCCAAAGCAATCAATCGCCACAATTCTGAATTATTGTATCCCTGCCGGTGTGCACAACTCATAGAGAGTGAAGTAATTCTAAATTCTCTTCTCAAAACTCATCAAAACATTTGTTTTATCTCGCTTCGATAAACGAAGATGACGAATCACGAATATTTTCCCGCCAAAGCAATTTGATTTGATTTCAAACAAGGACTCAAAGAACATTTTATGGATTGATTAACTAGTATTTTATCACTTTGTACTATTTTTATTTAGCACCTTTCATAGTAGCTATTTAATTGTAAACTTTTAGATTTGTCAATTTTATTTTGCTTTTTAGAACAAGGCTTCTCTTGATAGCAGCTAACGTATTGTAGCTGATAGAATTACCCAGTATAAATAACGTATTACTATTATTATTATTATCATTATTATTATTATTATTATTATTATTATTATTATTATTATTGTTATTATTATTATTATTATTATTATTATTATTATTATTTTTATTATTATTATTATTATGGCTTTAGCAAAGATTTCACATCACTTTGAAAACACAAAGATAGAAGAAAAACAGCTTGAGGAACTGGATACAAAGATTACGAAAACTGTTAAAGAAATGTTTGATTTATATCCCAAGAGCAGTGACAAGGTATTTTTCGTCAACAGACTACTTGGGGGGCTTGGGATCAAGAGACCATCAAACGTATATAGGGCACTACGTTTATCTAATTTGATAAAAATGCTGAATCACGACGAGGAGAACATACGGTATCTGGTAAGAAAATTTTAGGAATTAGATATGAAATCACGTGGTGTTAGACAGACAGAGAGCGAAATCAATTTTCTAGGTTATGCATTAGATGCTAACCGAAGACTAGCAAAGACAAAAACATATGGAGGGAACTCTGATTGGCCAGATCTACTTTTCATGCAAACAAGTTCAATGGATCAGTTATCTACAAGGACAATTTTGCAGTGGTTATCGTTAATGACAAGGAGCTAAATAGGAAAGATTTAAAAAGAGAAATCGAGAGAGAATTGGAGCAACAGGATATCATTAAAAGCTGTGAGCTCCGCATGCAGGGAAACTTTATAGGAATCGAGAACATAGACAGAAAAATCTCACATCAAATTTATTACGGTTGGAAGCTGGCTGATAGCTTAGTCAAGTTTATTCTACGTGCACGTATGAATCAAATTCCTTGTAATCAACTAATTCATATGTGGAATAAGGATCACGATAAAAGGTGCCCAATGTGTAACNATAAGTATCAAAATTTGATAAACTTACTGAATGAACATGGAATTGCAGCAAGTATCAGTGTCATGTGCTTTGGATCACTTGGGACAGTACATAAGAATGTGAGGGGAAACTTAAGAAGGTTAGGACTATTAGGGGAAGAGGCAAAAGAAACAATGAAGTGGTGCAGTGTGTCAAACATGATTTGTGGCAATATTATATGGCGAAATAGATGCAAATCGGTGCATGGACAGTAGGACTGCTAATTTCTGGTGATGTGCAAGGAACATATTTGGCTATAAGACGTTTATTTACATAGTTTGTCTTTACTTGTCAAATCATATCCGATATTATACATACATACACATTAAACGTTCGTATTCTTTCATAAAAGGCTGATGGCCTTTCTCTGTATCATTTTGCTAAAGCTCACAATTAGCAAAATTTGGCTGAATTTTCTGGTCCTTTTGCAAGCACTTTTAGAAACAGCTTCTTAACAGCTTTGTTCGTAACAAACAAAAGGCACGACTGTTTCAGTGAAACATATTTTGAATTTTCAGTTGACTTTTTCACTTGTATCAACGTATGTTTCATGGAAGAGCATCGGATGGGTTTTAAAAAAGCTTGAGATGAAGGCTGTAGATTAACTGCAACTATGTAGATTAAGCAGTAACTATATCCCTCTTTCTGGTACACTTGGCACTACAGCCCCTGTCAAACGATGTCAACATTTCGCTGAACATCACCCAACATTTGCTGTTGTTCAGTGGGGTTGTTCTAGAAACCAATTTGTGAATAAGCATGGTTGCCAAGTTTTAGTTCTTCGCAATAAAGGTGACGCGGCCCCTGGTATTATTGATGTTAAAAGGTCAGTGGTTTTAGCTTATTAAAATGGTCAATGTGGCAGAGGCTGCTTACTGCGCATGAGCAAACTGAGCAAATGTTGAGTGAGGTGATCGAACGATTCCAACAACATTCAAAATCTCAAATGTTCACTGAACATTTTTGATCGCAATCAAACTTCACTGAATGTCCAACAGGGTCACTAAGCAAGGTGGCCAAACGGTACCAACATTGCACTGAACTTTTGGGCGATGTTCACTAAAATGTTGGCACTGTTTGACCGCGACTTAGCCCTGATGCTATTTAGCATGTTTCATGTAGACTCATATTTGTGTTCTGTCGTAGGGTGAAGACCCACCACCTCCTCCGCCAGGCTTCTCCTTGAAGGGAATCTCCACAATATTGTTTGGAGCAGAGACAATTGAGGCAAAGCAGGAGAAACTGACTGAATTCAACAGACAAGTTGAAGAAGCTGAGGAAGTTGTTAGAGAGAGACAAGCTGAAGCAAAGTGAGTATTTGTTTCAATTTTAGAATTGAAGAAATTCCTGGGAAAAAATGCTATATGCTTGCTTCATTATCCCATTTTGAAAACCACGGGGTGACTAAAAAAGTCAAGAATGACTTTACCTGCATTTGAGAACTTATTGCAGTGAAATCATTTGCATTAATGCTATCGAATCAGTTTCTCTTAGTCCCTAAAAAATATTAATATGTTTTGTTAAAATTTGTGTTATGTTCAGTGAAGGATTGGCTTGAATTTTTAAGATTTAATGTTTAAGTTTACAAAAATATGTTATTTGGAAACAGCTGGAAAATGCCCTAAAATGCTGGATCAGATTTTAAAGACTTCGATATCGATCTGTTATTTTATGAGATTGTTGATAAATATTTTTTTTCACCATATTCAGTGGAGTCTAAATGTAATAGTTGAATAAGAATCTGCAGAATACAAATCATCAAAGGAATTAAATGAACAGTTGGGCTTCTCTCTTCTGAGATCTGGGCTTCTCTCTTTTGAGATGTGGGCCATTTATTCCGACCCAGAGTAGGAAATTTGTACAGGGCATCATGGCATTCGTTATATAAGAGGAATTCGTTGTTCATTCTTAGCAATTTGCCTTTCCCGTTATTAGCGCAGCGCGCAATGCATTCTGGGAATAGGCAATGTAAACATACTGTGATCTAATGTGTACATCAACTCTCGACGGCTTCACTCAAGAATAACTTCGAAATTAATAGCGTCTTTGCCGCAGAATCCGACCCTAGTTTTATTCAAAAGTCCAGCACGGGTTGCCAATGATGGAGAAAAGTTGCGACGGAGGCACGGGATGCAAAGAAATCGAGAATCGTTCGAGCGTTGCCAACCAAGACGATGGGCCTAATTCTAACGATAGAGAGGATTTCATTTCATTTCATTTAATTCATTTAAGGAGGGTTGCCCTTCAGCAAAGGCTGATAAAGAAGGAAGCCAAGCTGGTTGGAGGGTACACATGGGCAGTGCCTCTTTCAACAGCAAATAGCAAAAAGGACAAACATTTAGATTTTATCGTTTTCCAAATGGGAAATTGAAAGAAAAACAGTAACTCCGAAAGAAGTGGATTAACGTAATAAGCCGAAAAGACCTCAACAACTCAACAACTTTATTTTATTTCTATTAATTCAATTAAGATTAAGTTATTTTGTTTTATAAATAGTAAGCTTTGCAGAACAGCTAGGAAAAGGTTGCGGGGTAGGGCAAAATTCGACTTCCTTCAACTGTTTCCAAATATAGCTATCTTGAATGAATAATCGTTGGTGGTCACCCGTTTGCCAATATTATTACCTTGATATCCAGAAAGCAGTGGCCTTGCGAACGGGGATTGTTTTTATTGACTTACCCGGTAGAGTACTGGATGGATTTGAATGAGTCGCACTATGCCCTATAGCCAAAAGACCGAAGTATTTTTGCCATTTTCTCGCGTTTTATGAGCACTGAAAACATAGTAAAATCCGACTTTACGGAAAAATCTTGGTTGTGAAATGCTTGAAAAAGGGCGTAAAGCGCTGAATCTCTTTGCACAGAACAATACGCAAGGTAATTTCTTCTCCCTTAAGATTGATTATAAATGAATTTTTAAACAATACATGATTGTACATGATAGACTGTAAACAATACATGATAGATTGTAAAGCCACTGTTTTCAGACAAGGTGCAAGTAAGTTATCTCTTTGATCGAAGACGGAAAAATGGTAAGTAAGGACTCTGAAATTGCAGAGATTTTCAACCATTATTTTGCGAACATCACAGACAGTTTAGGGATCACTGAAAATGACTCACTTTTGCTACCAACAAGTCATATACTAGATCCAATTGATAAATCTGTTCAAAAATACGACGCTCATCCAAGCATTTGCAAAATCAAAGATACTGTGAAGTTTTCAAACAAATTTGAATTTCGGAAAGTCACCACCGAAGAGGTTGCTATCAAAATCAGACAACTTAATCCGAGCAAAGCCTCTCCAGTTGATTGCATACCTGCAAAAATTCTAAAGGAAAATTCTGATGTAT
>REGM01000221.1:9650-36994 GCA_004194415.1 Aurelia aurita | reverse complement strand
ATGTAAGAAAAAGGAAGAGAAGGAGTAGGCTGGAATAAAATCATTGTAAATAATTAAATTGTTTGTTAAGTCCTGCAGGGAAAAGAGTTCCAAGTTTGAAAATTATTCGCTTCTCCAAAGTCTTTCTTTTGGTACTGTCTGTGGGTGCAAAGAGGAGGCCAAGAATAACCATATCATCAGTTGAGTGGTTGGGTAAATTGAAGTGTTTAGAGATGTTGCTATCGGGGTCATTTTCGTGTTGCTCGTTGAGATGGATCTTATGTTTAACATTACGCATATGCTCGCCAAATCTGTTGTTGATTTGGCGAGAAGTTTCCCCGATATATAAAATGTTGCATTTGGTGCAGGAGATACAATAGATGACGCTTGATGAAGAACAAGTAAAACAGGCTTTGATGTTGAATGTTTTGTTTCCGTTGGTGATTGTTGTTATTGGGTTGACGTGGGTACATGTTTGGCAGAGGTGGTGATTGCAAGGGAGTGTACCGGGAGAATCTGAGGATCGAAGGTTTGTGCGTACAAGGGAATCTCTGATGTTCTTGTCATTAATGATGTTGATGATGTTCTTGTTATTGTTTTTGTTCATTAAGCTAGTTTCGTTTGTTTATGAGTCTGTACACAAGATTTCTCCAGTCCATTTCCATAACTTCTTCCAAGTTGTATCATCTGTTCATCAATATAGTACCAGGCAAGCTTCAAAAGGTGATATCTATTTGACTCGGAAAAACAGTCTTCAATATGGCCTGAGAGTGAGATCAGTGCGTTTTGCCGGTGCCAAATCATGGGACAATATAAGAGAAAGCCCATCTACAAAGGTTTTTAGATCTAAATTAAAAGCTCACTTCTTTGCTACTCGATATTAGAGGGGTGCTGTTGTATGTGAGCTTTGCCGGGATGGGTCAGGAAGTTTCTTTGGGATTGCTGGTGGGGCTGACATTTTTTCATGGAAGATTTCTCCTGTGGGTTTGGCCGCCTTGCCGGTGTCCTGGGAGGCTCTTTGCTCTGTTCCGTCTGGCTTGCGTGTGATAGTACTTATTTGATATGCCGTTATGCCCTGTACTAGCTGTTTAGCATAAGGCCTTTGTAAATTCGCCTCCACATGTCACTGCCACGTTTACACTTCTGAGATTTCAAAAATTTTGTCCAGCCAAAAATTAGTATTTCATGAATTTAGCATTTTTAGAATATTTTAAGTACGGCAACAAGAGGGGGCTCTCTCCTCGATTAGTTTAGCTACTGAGAGAGTTCCTCCTTTAAGAATTCCCCTACCTATACATGATATGCATATTGACGTGTTCGATTGCGAGTGAGTGGCAAATTGAGTCCATAATGGCGGACGCGAGCTGCGAAGCTTCGGGTGCACCTTCTTCTGGCACCAGGATCACATACTTGGAGTATAAAAATTTTCTTAAAAATTAGCCTAGGTGAAAGCTGAGATTTCATAGTGCCTAATCTTATTGATGTTTGACATTCTTATTACCCGATTGAAGCGCGACTGAGGAAATAAAATCAAGCTTGTGGCCTAAGGATTTTTCCGGACCCTTGAAATTCCCGCCAAACCGGATTAATCTGTGCAGCGCGCGCAGGTCTGGGGATGAAACAAACATTGGCCTAGCATATTTCAGCTCTGTTTCTTCGACATTCAGCCTGAAAAACACTTCCAGGGCTGCTGCTTGTATAAATACATTGCCTCAAAGTGGAGTGCTCAAGTTCCATGGAATTCGAAGGAAGCATGCACGAGGTTTTCGTTCGTTTACCGAGGCAGAGATTGAGAGCTCTCCCAGCTTGGATACTGGTTGAATTTGCACATCCATGTTTTCTCAGGTAGGCCATGCTGTTTATATTTTGTTTTCAATTGTTTTTTGTCGTTATCATTGCGTTTTGCTTACTGAATATCTTCCGAAAATAAATTGTTTCCGCCATAAATATTTCACACAGAGAAAAGACACGAAAATAGAACGCGCTTGGAGATTTATTTTGATTTCATTCCTTTGCAGGAGAAAAAGATGGCGAAGTTTCTTGCCAGATGTCGACACACGACTTTGCCACCGAAAAAGAGCATCGAAAAGACTCCAGTTGAGCCGTCTATCCTCGAGAGTGGTTGCAAGAATGATACATTGTGACTGGCTTCCCTTCCCCTGCATTCAGGTAAAGATGAAAATAGCTGGTTTGGCTGGCTGATTATCATGTGTGTTGCTGCACTCCCAAACAATTTCAACAGGGAGCTTGGGAATTTTAGACCGTTTTCATTGCTGAAGAGAGGGCTCAGCAGCAACAAGAACAGTGTTTACAGAATCTTCTACCAATTAAACTTTGTTTTATCTCAGCAAGTTACAAATTTGTGCCAAATTATTTCATACAGAAAAGAGACATTCTTTGAAGAAAAACATTTAATAGTATGCTGCCATGTATTTGTTGTGATGATTTCCTAATATAGATAACTTTGTTGAAGCTATACATGCTTCTACTTGACTGCTTCTGTGAATATTCTTTTCAAATATTTTTGTCAAATAAAACACAAAAACCATCATTGAGATCAGAGTCGTAGGAACCGATTGAGATCTCCTATAAACCTTTAGCTTTGGATAGTTCTGTGACCCTTAGATTTGCTGTAGTTTGAATAAAAAAATTTCAGTCTTTGGAATTATGTTTTCATTAAAGATCTGGAATAAAATTCTTCCTCTGTGGTAAATCTATTTTGTATTGCCATGGTACAAGTACTTTGGAGCATTCATTTGAAGAGAATTCTTTTCTCACAAAGTTTATGTGACAAAAGCGTGAAGTGCCAAAATGTTTCACGGAAAAGTTTTGATGGAACTGTGAAAATAGCGCCTTAAATCAACAACATTTGCATGATAGAAAATCATAACTTTTGAATTAAAAGGGCATGCTCTGTGCGAAGGGCAGTAACGGTTGTGTATTCTGAAGCACAACCATATCACACATTTCTATCAAAAATGGGATAGAAATCGATCTTGTTTCTTTCTCCACTTTAGAAACTGTGACAGAAAGCAACTAGATTTTTGCACCTGTGCACTTTGATTCATAAGAAATGAGTTGGCTAACAGCCTAACAGGTTAAAAAAAATGAAGTATGTTGCTCTGAAAAACAAAGGAAAGTACAATGTGAAACTCTGGAGAAACAAAGAAAACTGCAATACGTTGGACTGGATGTAGCAGCTGGAAATTAATGTCCTGTAGACATTTTTATTCAGGTTGTTTCAAACACAAATCAGTAAAAAACACTCAGAATTGTCCAAAGGGTTCTCAACAAAAGGTATTGTTTACATATAATTAATGTCATANTTTGCACCTGTGCACTTTGATTCATAAGAAATGAGTTGGCTAACAGCCTAACAGGTTAAAAAAAATGAAGTATGTTGCTCTGAAAAACAAAGGAAAGTACAATGTGAAACTCTGGAGAAACAAAGAAAACTGCAATACGTTGGACTGGATGTAGCAGCTGGAAATTAATGTCCTGTAGACATTTTTATTCAGGTTGTTTCAAACACAAATCAGTAAAAAACACTCAGAATTGTCCAAAGGGTTCTCAACAAAAGGTATTGTTTACATATAATTAATGTCATAATCAAATAACAATTCAATCACCAAGCAAATCAACTTTATGTTACACAACAAAGCATTGATGTAATTTTGATTTTGTAAATATTTATTTGTTGACAAATAAGTATATAAATATAATTGTTTACTCTGATGCAATTTAGGCAAAAACACAAATTAATTCAAATTAGGTATCTTGTTTGTTACTTTACAAAACCTTTCTTCTGCCTTTTCAAAATATTGAATACAACCTTTGCCTCAATCTATTGTCACTAAATGTTTTTCTTCAAAGAATGTCTCTTTTCTGTATGACATAATTTGGCACAAATTTGTAACTTGCTGAGATAAAACAAAGTTTAATTTGTAGGAGATTCTGTAAACACTGTTCTTGTGGCTGCTGAGCCCTCTCTTCAGCAATAAAACCGTCTAAAATTCCCAAGCTTCCTGTTGAAATTGTTTGGGAGTGCAGCAACACACAGGATAATCAGCCAGCCAAACCAGCTATTTTCATCTTTGCCTGAATGCAGGGGAAGGGAAGCCAGTCACAATGTATCATTCTTACAACCACTCTCGAGGATAGACGGCCCAACTGGAGTCTTTTCGATGCTCTTTTTCGGTGGCAAAGTCGTGTGTCGACATCTGGCAAGAAACTTCGCCATCTTTTTCTCCTGCAAAGGAATGAAATCAAAATAAATCTCCAAGCGCGTTCTATTTTCGTGTATTTTCTCTGTGTGAAATATTTGTGGTGGAAACAATTTATTTTCGGAAGATATTCAGTAAACAAGCGCAATGATAACGACAAAAAACAATTGAAAACAAAATATAAACAGCATGACCTACCTGAGAAAACATGGATGTGCAAATTCAACCAGTATCCAAGCTGGGAGAGCTCGCTCTCAATCTCTGCCTCGGTAAACGAACGAAAACCTCGTGCATGCTTCTTTCGAATTCCGTGGAACTTGAGCACTCCACTTTGAGGCAATGTATTTATACAAGCAGCAGCCCTGGAAGTGTCTTTCAGGCTGAATGTCGAAGACACAGAGCTGAAATATGCTAGGCCAATGTTTGTTTCATCCCCAGACCTGCGCGCGCTGCGCAGATTAATCCGGTTTGGCGGGAATTTCAAGGGTCCGGAAAAATCCTTAGGCCACAAGCTTGATTTTATTTCCTCAGCCGCGCTTCAATCGGGGAACAAAAATGTCAATAATCAATAAGATTAGGTACTATGAAACCTCAGCTTTCACCTAGGGTAGTTTTTAAGAAAATTTTTATACTCCAAGTATGTGATCCTGGTGCCAGAAGAAGGTGCGCCCGAAGCTTCGCAGCTCGCGGCCGCCATTATGGACTCAATTTGCCACTCACTCGCGATCGATGACGTCAATATACATATCATGTATTGCCAAAGTTTGCAATCCTATGGGAATAATAAATGCGCCGACTACCCGTTACAAAGAATTTAGTCTAAATTTTCGTGTTGAACTCTTGGGGGAGACAAAATGTACTCTGGTATTGTTCTTTGTGAGGCGAGTCTTTAAGATTTGATCTAGTGTCTTGGGCATTTTTTCAGGCATTTCGCAAACAAGGATTTTCCGTAAAGTTGAATTTACCTATATTTTCAGTGCTCATAAAAGCGCAAGAAAAATCACAAAAATACTTCGGTCTTTTGGCTATCACGCAGAATTCGATTCATTCAAATCCATCCAGTACTCTAGGTACGACGAATTTTCAAACGACTTAACTTTTTTTAGCATGCTCGGTTTAGATGAAGTTATGAGTATTTTGTGATGTCGTTCCTGAGTCGTCCTAAAATTATGGGTTTCTTCTAAACCAGATAATTTGCTTTTCAGCACATATTAGAATCAGGTGCTTATTACGAAATAGTTTTTGGATTGGTGTTTACCCTGAAGATTCGAATTAAAAGTCTCATATTACATTTGTATACAGTGCAGGAAACAATAAATGAAGTAACGAAAAGAAGTAACCGGTTGGCGTGATGAAGATTAGTTTAAACTACTTTTACGCCTGTTGAAATCAAGCTGCCAGTTATTATACACCTGTGTCCAAGCAAACTATGTTTTGGACATTTGGGTTAATGAGAAGACTCAGAAAAACTCATCCGCTGTGAATGCGCTTCGTTATTGAATATGCCAATGTATGCCAACGATTGGTTTTGAGCAACTTTTCATTCTGAATGTCATCTATACTTTATCGATCGGCTGGTATACCGGTTGACCCAAAAAACTTCTCGAGCTAGATCGTGCCTAGCTTCCTGGAACTAAATGTTATGAACACAAACAAGGTATCAGCATGTAGCTGAAGGGCTTAGCTAGCTTTTGAGATGTTTCTAAGTCAGTTTAAGCTATGGCTAGCCTCCGAAAAATCAGTTTCAAAAATATGGTAGTTCATTCATTTCTTGGTTACCCTCCTTATCCAGTGCATGTTTTGGAAGATGTGAAAAACAGATTTCCAAATTTGCATGGGAGCATGAAATTTGAATAAGGAGCAGAGATCAATGATTTTGCAAACAATATACTTCCCCAGACGACTTCAAATTCATCTCTACGTTCGAATATTTCACTCTAAATGAGAAATGTAGGGTTTGAAATTTTCTTTGAGTCTGGTTTTTCGGACGGTAATCATAGCTTAAAATGACCAAGCAGCATCTCAAAAGATAGCCAAGCCTTTCAACTAAACGGTGATACAAAAGATTTGTCAATAACGTAAGTTGTTTTCGGTCACCCAGTATTTTAGCAAGAAAGGTATTAAGATCTCAGTTGAAGTCTGCTCTTTCAGATACTAGTAAAAAAGTAGATATTAAAATTATAGTTTTCTTTCTCGCAGCCTGTTTGTTGACCGTGCACTTAAAGATTACGAAAGATTCAAGAAGCAAAAGGTCCGTGATTTAACTGAAGTTATGCAGAATTACATCAAGATGCAGATTAAGTTATGCAAAACGGTATGTATTGTCGACTTAGCATTTGATTCTAGTTAGCATTGCACAAATAAGGAACTGCTTTGCAGGGTACTGCGGGCTCATTGTCTGTTTCATTTGTTCTAATAACGGATGTGCCAAAAATGCATATAATTTGACAGTGAACAATTTTGAAATAATCTGAGTAGTTTATTTGCTATGGGCTGTCGATAGGCAAACATTTTTTGCACAACATGTATGCATGAACGTCATCAGCCTGTTTTTGAAAGGGTTTCTTTTTTTGTGGAGAGACAAACATGGTTTTCCAAGTAATATATCTGTGCTAGCACTAGCTTATTCAGCATTTTGATAGAACTATACTTGGAGCAGTACAGTTATGGGTATAAGCGGTGATCAAACACCACCTTGCGTTGAAAGTTTTCCCGCCTGATAAGCACGATGTTTGCTATGACATTCTCATTCGATAACCCAATTTTTTGTTGTTATATTTTTTTATTTATGTTTAAATATTTTTCCAATCAAAAAGAACATGAAAGCAGTGACGGGACTGTGCTTCTTTAATGATTGATTGCCTGGCATTCAGCTAATCCCACTTACACTGGAGGTTAAAAACCAGTTTTACTAATAAAGCTGTATTCTTAGCTACAGTTCACCCCCGCTATCTCAAACCCTTCAGGGAGGAGTCAGGAGTCATTACTGTCGCACGGTCGCTGACCGTGAGGTGTTCGAGATTGCGACGTTTCGAGATAACCACAGTTCCTACCCGTACTTAAGCTAATAGACCTTTTCACAGAGGTCTCGGACGGCGCGCTACTCTTCTGGAAGATGGCGGATACGCTGCGAGAGGGAATCCTCTTCGCGATGCAAAAGCTGAAATGCGTTGCAGTTTGCGAAGTTCTGGACAAACTATCGCATTTAACTTCAGTTCTGGGCATTTAGAGGCTTGCAGGATGAAGCATCAAGGCTTACAACATAAAAATAAAGACTTTTGCAGTGATATTTTGCATATTTTACAAGGACATATTTGATTTCTTCGTGCTCAGAGTACTAGGATTGTATGATTAGCCAATTTTAGAGTTTGTTTACGAATTCGTGGAGCTTTTTAGTTAGCCGGAATACGAAAGGACATGTGCAATTTGGTACAAACGTATGGTTGCAAAGGTCTCCTGTGACCTTTGAGCCTCGTAACAAAGGGGAGACTTCACAACTTTGATGGGAAAAGATTCGATAGTAACTGTATTCGTCATTTCGTCCTCTGTTTATCAAAACCAAAGAAAGAGGCAGGTCTGTGACAAATCAGTTATGAAATTTAGAACTAAAACATAGAAAACTGTTATGCTTTTAAGTTTTACAATTTAGGCGAGATGCCAAGTCAAAGATTTGCTGAAGTATTGTTTCGCTTGGTGACAAATATTGTTTTCGTGAAATATGGTTGAATGGCACAGTTTACTGCAGTTTGTGTTAGACTTTTATATTTTAAAAGAAAAACTATACGAATAAATAAGAAGCTCCATTCATAAACAAAAATCCAAAATTAATTTGACCGAGAGGCCTTCATCATCAATTTTCATGAAGTTCAAATTTGCTGAAACAACTCGAAGAAATAAGCGTTTCCCTGTAAAGAAATATGCTAAATATTGCTTTAATGTCATAAGCAACTATTTACTTTCATGTTTTATGCCTTTCTGGTCTTCTATGAACATGTAGCTGGATTTAATACGATATTTCGTGCACAACCTCTCCCACTTCAACTCCAGTTCAATGTTTGCATCGCGAAGAGGATTCCCCCTGTCAAAAGAAGAGGATAGACTTGCCGAGTGTCAGCTGGAGCTGCAGGCAGTCGCGGATGCTGAGAGCAAATTTATGAATGCAGTTGGAAATACTAAGAATGGTGAGACTATTGAAAATGGTGAAAGCGTTGAAAGTGAAACAGAAAGCGTGGAAAGTGAAAATGATGAGAGCGAAACAGAAAGCGTGGAAAGTATACCAGATTCGGTAGAAAATATGGTTGAAAGTCCTGAAGAAATAAACATGGGAGAAAATATGGTTGAAAGTCCTGAAGAAATAAATATGGTAGAAAACATGGTTGAAAGTCCTTAAGAAATAAGTACACGAGTGCTGGTAATAGAGAAGCAAGTAGCAGAAATTTTGAAACGGATAGCGGAGAAAGATGTGGAAAGAACGGGCACAGACAGCAGCCAAAAAAAGAAACTCCAAGAAATGTTGTCCAAAATATCAATGCTGGAGAGAGAAAACAAAGCTCTACATAAAGAGAATGTGTCATTGCGACTGGAAAACCTAGAAATTAAAATGAAAAAAATTGATAACAAAATTCATGAAAAAAGAGAAGACGGTCGTTTAGGCCCATGTAATGTTTTTGATAATGTTATTGAATCTAAACATTCTAAAGAAAGTCAAAAAAATGAACTTTGGGGTGTCTCAGCGGACGAGAATCTCATTTTGCAACAATCCACAGAACATTGTAGCTTAAATGATGATATCTGGCAACTCCCAAAGCGTGCAGTTAAAGCTCCTACAAGAGTACAAAAGCAGGATCTATTCGAAAATAGGAATAGATATAGCGTACTTGCAGAAAGACCTACAATTGCAGAAAACAATCCCAAGAGAGATCAAACTTCATCTCACAGTGCAGTCGGGAGATCTTTTGCAGCGTCCAAAGAAGGATCTACTGAAAGAGTGCCCTCGCGGAATGTATACACAAGGGAAGAGAGTTATACAGAAGCACTACGCGTGAGACCTGCTGTTGAATTTGGGAAACCATTTGGGAAATCTTTTGAAACGTCAAAAGAAGGAATGCCCTTGCGGAATTTATACCCAAGGGAAGAGAGTTACGCAGAAGAAGTAAGAAAGAGACCTGCTCCCCAGAATGATAACAAACAAATGGAAACAAATCCAAGCAATCGAGATGATCCTAACATCGCACGCCTTCATGGAAACATAAACCCCAGGGATGTCTCCTTTTCAACTGCCGTACAACAAGGACAAAGAAGCTCCCCACGGGGTCAGCCAACAGTAGCAAGCTCTGAAATGCATGCAGGAATGCCAAACTCTGCATCGTTTGGGCGTTTCAACAGGAAAAGACCAACAGTTAGCATAGTTGGAGATTCAATCATAAAAGGAATTCGGAAGCAGGAAATAAATCGAAGTGTGAGACAAATGAACACGTTTGTCAAAACTTTTCCAGGTGCAACTACCGATGATATGGAATCTTATATCATCCCAACACTGAAGAGAGAGCCAGATTATTTGATTATACACTGCGGCACTAATGACTTAAGAAAAGATGAACCCGATGTAATCGCAAAAAAGATCACAAAAATTGCTATAAATTCGAAGAAAGCAGTCCGAAATGTTGCCGTATCCAGCATATTGGCGCGAGGAGACTCGGACTTTATGGAAGGAAAAAGACTTCAGGTGAATTCGCTTTTGGAAAAATCACTCGCAGGATATCAGATTTCTTTTATTAGACATGAAACATTGGATCAAAACTGGCGTTACTTGTTATTCGAAGATGGCATTCACTTAAACAATGAAGGTACAAATGTTTTAGGAAGCAGTTTTGTTAATTACCTCAACACTATCTGACTATGTAAACGTAATTCTCATCCGAGTAGCAGTATCCCCTTCCCACTTTCTAGTGTACTTGAACCTTGTCCAAGATCTTTATCTCTTGGGACCAAATGTATATCAAATTCATCAAAGGACAGAAACGAAATTGTCGACCCAGATTACACTTTTCGTTCAGAATGCTTAACCAACAGCCCAACTGAACTTTTGTATGCAAATCAGCTTTCTGAAACATCCTTAATGTCATCAAATAAGCAAGACGACTTTGATATAGCTTTGAGTATACAAACAAATTCTATTTCAAGTCTACAAATGTCTGATACAACATGCCCATCAGGCCTTGGTACTTCACCAGACTCCTTAGAAAAGAGCCACAATTTATCTTCAAATGATTCCAACGCGCCCAGTGAAAGTTCTTTGTCTGCATCTTCAGACAGATCCACGCAACCAAATACTTCTAGTGACATTGGGGGGATTTTTAAACTGAGAACAAAAAATCCAAAAAATCCTTTGATTGGATTCTTGAATATAAATAGTCTACGAAACAAAATAACTGATTTAAAGGAGACCTGCAAGGCTGAAACAAGTTGTGTTTAATCGAAAGCTTTAAGCGTCATAATGACGAAAATGAAAGTATTTCTTGAAAATAAATCTCCAATTCGTCATAATTAACACTTGAACTGCGTCATTTCTCCCGCGGGGAGCATTTCCTCATTGCAGCCTCGCTTTCGAAACCCACGCACTGTGACGTCAGAGGTGAATATAAGAATGTTTAGACCAACGTGATTTCCAAAGTTTCATTGAAACGCCGAACTGGAAAAATGGTTGGTTGCGCCGCTTACAATTGCTTTAATAACAGCAGTAATAAATTGAAAAACCAAGAAAGTCAATCGAAAAAGAAAATTGCCTTCCATAAATTTCCCAAAGATGAATCTATTCGCAAAAAATGGATCGATAATCTACGTTTGCAGAACTTCGTGTTGACACCGCACTCTCGCCTTTGCCAAGAACACTTTTCTTCTGACTGCTATCAACGAAGCCCAGAGTTACTGAAGTCACTTGGCTTGGAAAATGAGAGACTCATCTTGAAGGAAGATGCTGTGCCTACAATTTTTAACAGAGGATCACCGAAAGGAAAGAAGCAGGCTAAAGGTCGGATAAGATTCAAAGCGAACCCCTTGAAACCATCAAGCCCTACGAAATCTTGTTTTGGAAGCCCCAAAAAGAAACGAGGTGCATATGAGAAACGACAGCGAAAGGATGTGAGTATAAATAACCTATCCTTTTTAACCTACACGTATTTTCTTTTATAAGAAACTGCTTATAAGAAACTCAACTCTCAGAGGTACTTGAGTAATGTCTAAACATTGGAAAGGCTTCAAAAACTTTGTTTCGAAATGTTCACGAGGGCACAGTAATAAACAAGAAGATTGTTCTTGAACCTTTAAGAAACTCGTAAGAAACTCTGAGTCCTGAAAATCTGATAATTTTAAGAAACCCTCAGTACTGGCTCAAATTCTTAGTTTCTTAAAAAAAAATACGCGTATACCGCTTTAGATTTAGGCCTAAAGTGAATTTAAGATATTTGTTTTGATTTTATTTCATCAACGATATTACACTAAGTCGCTGAATCTTGTTCTATATGTTATGAATCTTGAAAGAATATAACATGAGATCTGAAAACAATAACGTTTTTGAATTAATATTTGTTTTGCTATGTAAGGTATAATTTAGATTGAAGTCATATAAAAGGCCTTAATTTGATAATGTTTTACTCCAAGGTTATAAAAGACCTTTTACAAGTCTATGCTATCCCCGAAAATGAGCCGATGGTTACTACCGATGCAACTATCAGCCAAGGAGAGATTTGTTCTGCCCCATTGCCGAACCTAGCCATTGAGGTTGATCAAGAAGCCAAACTTGCAGCCACAGAACAAGAAGTCCAGCCTGAACCAATGCCATCGTCAGTCTCTGTAAGTGATGCATGTAGCCAAACACCAACATGGAGCTCAAAAAGTATTCCCACACTTCCTTTCAAGAGGACCAGGGGTGAGTTTAATTTTATGATTTATTTTGAATCATGTTTCACTCTTAGTTGGATCGAAATATTGTAGATAAATGGAAGAGAAATAAATTATACGGTTGTTGTTATCGTAGCGACATGTAAGAGTACAGTAAAAACCCGCGTATAAGAACCTACTATTTTGTAAGTCAGCCTGGGTTCTTAAACAATGAATACAATGGATTGGTTCTTATAAAACAATTCAAAATTTGACAATTTCAGCCTGTAGGTTCTTAATCCACTAGGTTCTTATACGCGGGTTTTTACTGTAAGACACATTTCTATTTTCAGGTATACAAGTGTCACTGAAGGGAGAAGACAATATGGTACAGTGCTGCTTGCCATACACTGCAGTGTTCGACAAAGGAACGCAATACATTAATCCAAAAGATGCCATATCTTTGTCAGAATATCAGAGTACTCTCGACACATCAACAACATCAGATGTCGACGACGAAGGCTGTGCTCCTGTTACAGAAGACGAACGTGACACAGATTATTCGCCAGAGAGTGAAGAATCGGGTGACGAAGAGATCGAGCCCGAGGAAATGTTGCATGAGTCCAGTTACCAGGAGAGAAAATACATCGTATTTTAATCATGCTTGCTACAACTCTTCACAATCTGTAATGTTTGCACAGCCCCAGCAACAATCGATAAAACATCACGATGTGGAACATTGCTGATCGTCAAGTCAACTTGTTTAGAAGGTCACTCGCGTGTATGGAAGAGTCAGCCAGAACATAATAACATGCCATGGGGAAATTTCCTGGTGGCTGCTGCACTTCTATTTTCCGGTTCCCAACCTGCAAAAGTTTTGACCTTTTTCAAGCATTTAAATTTAGCTTCAATTTCCGAACGTCTTTATTCTCTAATTCAGAAGACATATCTTCTTCCAAGCGTTTTCAGCCTTTGGGGTCAACATCAGAAGGCATTACTGAGCAGTTTAAAAGGAAAATTGTTGGTACTTGGTGGTGATGGTCGTTGTGATACACCTGGATTTTGTGCCAAATATGGATCTTACACAATCATGGATCTTAATAAAAACAAAATAGTGGACACAAATTTAGTACAGGTAATTCTTTCCTAGAACTACTTGAATCTTGGAGCTTCATGTGTGCCAAGAGTTAGGGTGCTTTCTAGTGATTTTGAAATGACGTTAAGATTTTGAACGACTAGAAGAGATCAACTTTTAGCCCCTTGCCGGGATCTTGTACAAAAGAACTTTTACAAACATTCACTACCATTTACTGCAAAATTCTTTACCCATTTAATACCTTTGATATGTATTTTGTTTTACCCTTCATTGAAGAAAACGAAATGATCTACCAGAAACTTCATGGGTCATATTAATCCACAGGTAGCAAGGCGAAGTAGATAAAAAATATCATTGAGAATTTCTTTTTGTATTTTCTTGCTGCGCTGTGTCATATCCCCTTCCACAAGGAAGAAACTTAGAATGATATTCTTTATCGTATTAAGTTTCCTCTGAATTTCCTCACTATACCTGTGATTTACCTTTATCAACAGAGCAGTGAGACTGGTGGTTCGTCATACATGGAGTTGGAGGGTTTAAAGCGTTGCATCACAACATTGATTTCAAATGGTGTCGATTTTAGCACTCTAGTCACGGACCGTCATGTACAAATCAAGAAGTTTATGCGAGTCAAACATCCAAAGAAGAATCACTATTTTGATGTTTTTCATGTTGCAAAAAGTATGTAATTACTTGCTCCATCGCGTGCCTAGGAACCTTTATGGTTGAGTAGGTGACTCTCTGAGGACCCAGGCAGTAAAGTAACTATTGCTAACAGAAGTGAAGGGACGAAACACTTAAAAATATTTCAGAACAATCATTCTTTGTTGTTCAAAAATTTTTTTTACAAAGAACAACATCCAACCCAGACGAATGTTCTATAGGCTCTAATAAAAAAATTTAACATTTCAAAATTTGTTAAAATTGATAGTTAATGAAACATAGATATTGTTCACAAATAAATATATGGTGCACCCACTATCCATGCTCTTTCCCTGGTGTAATATTGTTCTTGCCTTTAATTCTCTCTCTCTTTTTACCCTGTCATTTTATCTGTTTCAATTGTTAAATATCAACAGGTATTGGAAAGAAGGTTGAGAAAATTGGGAAGAAGAAGAAATCAAGCGACGTAATGTATTGGCTGCAAAGCATCAAAAATCATGTTTATTGGTGTGCTTCAACCAGCAATGGCGATGAGGATCTTGTTGAAGAGAAATGGATGTCTTTGTTCAATCACTTGATCGATATTCATGAGGGGCACGGCAAAAGATACAAATCTTGTCCACATGGAAAACTTGAGCGAGACTGGTTAGAAAAAGGTACATTATCAATTTTCTAATTGTACACTGTAGCTTACAACACTCTCATAGCGAAAAAATGCTTTTCTCAACAGATAACTATATATTTTTCTGTGGTGATGGGTGATGATGACAAATTTTCATGATTTAAGATGTAGTTACGAATGAAAACCAGGACCTCATTTCATGCATGTTTGTATCATTGGAAGACATATTCAATGTTCTCTTTCATTAGCTATCGATATGACCTTATCATGAGTTATTTTTTCCCCTTAGGAAAAAGTGGGTACAAAGAACTGAAGTTTCTTCTGACTAAGAAAGCATTGGTCAATGATTTAAAGAAGCTATCACCACTACAACAGACAAGCGCACTTGAATCATACCATAACATTGTGATAAACTTTGCACCAAAGCATACACATTTTTTTTACTCACCCATGAAAGCAAGGTAAGAGAACTTTTGACTACTACAATAAAATCTAATGTAGTTACAGAATGAGGCAGTGTGCTAGGGCAGAATTTTAATTTACTTTCAAATAAAATAACTTGCTCTTTTATCAGATTGCTGTTGGCAGCCCTGCATTTCAATGAAAATTCAGAGCGTAAACAGGCAAAGACAAAGTCTGGAAAAGAGCAATGGAAGGTCTCCTATCCTAAATACAGAAGTGGTCCAGTTGCAAAGGCTGTGAAAACAAAGCCTACCTATGGTAAGAGTTCTACATCAAATAAAGTGTTTCTGATAAAGTATATAATATCACTATCCTTAGTTTATGTCCACAGAAGTTCCATGCTTCTTATTTGATGCACAACAGTTTTGTTACGTATATTTGTGACCTAAACAATTCTGCTCCTTAACCATGTGTGTATTCATAATATTGGTAAGGGCCCTCGGCACTTTGGTTATTCAAAATACTTAGCAATTTCATCAAAAGTAAGGCAATTTTTACCCTTACTGAGCATTTGCTGTGACTACTTTCAGGCAAAAACTTGAAAAAACCTTTCTGGTTTTCTAACACTTTCTTCTTATGTGCTGTAAAACCTATAGGCTATAAAACTGAAATTTTATATGTTAGCTGTTTTCACTAGCAATGTGTATACTTCTGTTCAGATTATCATAATAAAATAAAACGTTCATATTCAAGGTTATGTGTCAAGCTTGATGAAGATGGCCACACAGAGAAGACTACAACTTCCATCTTATACTAGCTCCAGCAAGCATATTGAATCAGAACAAACAGCAATTCCAGAGTTTCTGTCTGCACTGAAAGAAAAAATTGAAAAAGAGGTTGTAGTGTCTAGTCATAAAAGTCGATTTATAAGGAAGAAAGAAGACTCAGAACAGATCACAACAGAGGAGGTTGAAATGTTGAGCGCTAGTCAAAAGCAAAAACGAAAACGAAAAGGCAGCCATAGACATGCACCATCACAAAAGAAATCAAAGAGATAAATCATATTATAAATATTTGTATGCATATTAGAAATCATTTCTAAAGCAGATTGAGGCTGATAATAATTTGCTTTCCAAAATATGTCCTCACAAAATATTCACTTGATAACCTGCAACCCTGCTATCTTGATTTTGATTACTACTAAAATCAATGCCAAATGGGCTTCCTCTAATTTTGCTCCAAAGTTTTTCTGAGGATTCCAACCTTTGTAAATAAAGATATAGCAGTACAAAGCTTCATAAGTTTCAAATTATTGGTAGGCTTGATTTTTATGTGGTCCACTAATTCATTATGAACACAAGTAGCATAACAGGGAAGTAAAAACAGTTTGAGAAAGCATTATTACCTTGAAGCCTAATCAGTAATCTATTTTTGGGTACTTAAAGCCAGTGTATTCATCTGATGGGAATGCACTACGAATTTTGTGAACAACACAAGATGGTAAGACTTTCCGCTGGTTTTTCCCCAAATAATGCCAGATCCAGCGTACAAACTGACGATAACTAATGTATCTGAACAGCCTACAGGAAAAATAAGATAACAGTTAAGTCATTAAGAAAACGTATAATTGTGTATCATGCAGGATTGTACTCTGCAAACAAAACCCATGATCACACTTTTACCAAATTTTCTAAGATTGTTACAAGCACATATTTCCGATTGACTGTTGACTTATTTGTTTTTCTTTTGAATATAAGAGCTGTTGAATTATTTCAGCAGTATAAAATGTATAGTAAGGAGTTATATATACATGTTCTCTAACAAATCAAACATATCAAAACATACTCGCAAGTTGGATGGTCATCAATGAACTCCTCGTCTTCTATATACTGATAGATGGCAGTCACAATCACATCTGCGTTGAGGCAAACTGGTGTGAATCCATCTACTTGTGTTATGCACCCACAATTCAAATCATCAGATTTATCTGCTATCAGTGGCACCTCCCTACAGCAAAGACTCTCAATCCCTTTTGGCATTGGAACACACTGATTGCACTCACACCTAGGAATGACGAGAGGCTGAATATAAAAAACGTGTAAGGAATTAAGGGCCAGGCTAAATACCAAAACAAAAACTTTTAAGAGTGAAGTTAGCCACTTTGCGGTGGTTTGTGATGAACTTTCAAGTACATCATTTATTTGGCCTAGGCCCAAAATACGGGAAATAATTCGTTTGATACTTGTTCGATAAAAAAGATGTTAAGCTGTTTTAAAGTACATACCAGTCGGTGTTTCCAATCCTTTCAGGGTTTATGTCCTCCTCTTCACTTTCGTCTGATGAGTCACTTTCTACTCCTTGTTCGACCACGACTGGGTTAGGCCTACGTCTCTTTCTTGATGTCGCCCCTCCTCTATTTCCTCGCTTACTTGCACCAGGTAGTGGCTCAAACTGAAAAGGCTGGATCTCGATTTCATCGGTATTAACGATCCCATAGTCAAATTCATCACTACTGCTGTCACTGCTTGCCATTTTCCAAATCTTTACTCAACCGATCTCAACTGTATCTTGTAGGCCTTGTGATAATTAGACTTGTTATTATCCCACAGATCCCACGCACTGTAATATTCACCTCTGACGTCAAGGGCGCAAAAATGTACACGCAGATGAATACGCGGGCGAACCCTACCTCTGATCAAAATGGCCGCCAACTAGCAAAATCGGGAACTTTCGGTGCTTATAACTCGAAATTCGTGATCGGGATTTAAATTTTAATGCAGAATCCGATTTCTACAGGTAATTATTGACAAAATAAACGCAACTTGTTTCAGCCTTGCAGGTCTCCTTTAAGATTGGTGATGGAAAGATGCTTGCCTGATATTTTGGTAATAGAGGAAACAAAACTAAATTCAGATTTCAAAACTGAAATCTTTCTAGTAAATAACTACCAGAAGCCAATCCGTCGTGATAGGAATGAATTTGGTGGGGGCCTGTTGCAATTCGTTAGGAAAGGGGTTGTTTGCAATAGAGTTTCTACTTTTGAGAGTCCCACTATCGAGATCATTTGTTCTGATCTGATGGTTTGCAAAAAGAGGTGGGCTATTTTTAGCATTTATAGACCCCCAGATGCTTCCAACCTGGAACTATTTTTCAGAGAACTGTCTTTGTGCTTAAACACAGCCTTGGACAAATATGACAATGTTATGATAATGGGCGATATCAACATTGACACTCATGATATTCACCATTCCGGATATACTAAGTTAATTTCCTTCTGTGATGTTTTTGGACTGTCCAATTTAGTAAAGGATAAGACGTGTTTCACAAAAAATCATAGTTCGTCAATTGATGTCATTCTCACGAATAAACCCAGATGTTTTCAAAATACCACCGTTTTTGAAACTGGTCTAAGCGATTTTCATGGTCTAGTCCTAACTTTAATGAGAACACACATTCCCCGTCTCAAACCTAAAGTTACTAGATATCGTAGCTATAAGAAATTTGACCCTGAAAAATTTCAGCAAGATGTAAAGAATATTGATTTTAAAGCTGATTTAAATGATGCGGATTTGTCTTATAGGAATCTTTCATCTGCTTTCCGAAAACTTGTAGATAAACATGCTCCTTTAAAAACTAAAGTCCAGAGGGGAAATACTGCCCCTTTTATGAATCAGCAATTACAAAAGGCAATTTATACCAGATCAAGGCTAAAAAAAAGACTGAATAAAAACCCTACTGCAGAAAATAGAACTAATTTCAAAAAGCAACGAAATAAATGTGTCTCCATAAGAAAGAAGGCTATGAAAAACCACTTTAAAGAAGCAACTAAAAATGGTACTATGTCTAATAAAGAATTTTGGGATCTTGTTAAACCCTTTCTTTCAAATAAAGGGGGACTTACGAGTAGCGATATTTCTCTTGTAAAAAATGATACCGTTATAACTGATGACCAGGAATTGACGGAGATTTTCAACGATCACTATGTAAATATAGTAGAGAAATCCAGCGGTAAGAAGCCTGTTAGCCTTGCTAAAGATACTGGAATTTCTGATGATTGCCAAATTGTTCGCTTGATTCTCGACAAGTATAAAAACCACCCTAGTGTCCTAGCTATTATTCAAAACCCAGAGCAAGTTTTGAACACCTTCACATTTCACGAGATAGATAATCAAGAAGTTGCGAAACTATTAAAATCCTTGGATGGCAGGAAATCCACCGGTGAAGATCAAATACCCCCGAAGCTCGTATCTCTAGCTGCTAATGAGCTTACAAGCACTTTAACCACGGCAATAAACTGCAGTATTCGCAATTCTCGTTTTCCAAATGATGCAAAAAAAGCGGCAGTCTGCCCATTAGATAAGGGGGAGCCAAATCGCACAGTAGAAAGGAACTTTCGCCCAGTTAGTGTTCTCAATACCTTTTCAAAGATATACGAGAAAGTCTTAAAACAGCAACTGATTCAACATTTAGACAACACGCTGTCTGTCTTCATTGCGGCCTATAGACGAGCATATGGAACCCAACACGTCTTGATACGTCTGATCGAAGATTGGAGGTCTAACCTCGATAATGACTATCTCGTAGGTACGATTCTAATGGATCTTTCGAAAGCTTTCGATTGTATCCCACATGACTTGCTCATTGCCAAATTACATGCATATGGATTTGATGAAGATGCACTAGTCCTTATTTATTCTTATCTCAAAAGACGAAAACAATGCGTTCGGATAAATAACACATATAGTTCTTTTCAGGAGGTTATATCTGGTGTACCCCAGGGCTCCGTTCTAGGACCTATCCTGTTCAATTTTTACATAAATGATTTATTTCTTTTCATAAAACAGGCAACGCTTTATAATTACGCCGATGACAACACACTTGTTTACTTTTCTAAAAGCATGCCCGATCTTGTGAATATTTTGGAAAAAGAAACAGGAGTTGCCTTATCATGGTTAGAAAACAATGAAATGATTGCAAACCCTGAAAAATTCCATGCGTTATTGCTCAGAAAAAACCAGACAAATACTAGTGGAGAACAGATTAACATTAATGGCAAAATAATCAAATCCGAGGAGACTGTAAAACTTCTAGGAGTGACGTTGGACTATAAACTTGATTTCGACCCACATATTTCGAACCTTTGCAAAAAGGCTGCAACACAATTAAATGTTCTTAAAAGATTGAAGACGTTTATTGGCTTTAACGAGAAAAAGATTCTTGTTCAGAGCTTTGTATATTCTAATTTTAATTACTGTCCCTTGGTCTGGTATTTTTCATCTTCCAAATCATTACAGAAAATTGAACAGTTACAAGAACGTGCTCTAAGATTTCTGTATAATGATCATACAAGTTCGTATAACAATTTGCTCTTGAAGTCAGATAAATGCACAATGCTTATTGCTCGCCAAAGAATCCTTTGTATTGAAATATTCAAAACAGTGAAACAGTTAAACCCACCTTTTATGCAAAACATATTTAAATTACGGTCTTCAAATTATTCATTAAGAAATCCAAACAACTTAGCCCACGTTAGGCCCAATCAAACAACATTTGGGTCCAACAGTCTGATGTCTATTGGGCCACAAATTTGGAATGGCCTTCCAAACGAGCTGAAATCAGCAGAAAATTTGAAAAGTTTTAAAAATCTAATAAAAAAATGGGACGGGCCAGCTTGCAAATGTAGTGCCTGTCAGTGCAGTTTAATGTCTTGATTTAGTTTCTATCAGTATAATTATGTATATGTTATAATTTATTTAATTTGTTTTTATAGGTATGTTCGATTTTGATTAGTTAACTTTCTGTATGTATTTATATATGTATATATTGTTAGCTACGATGTTAAATCGAATCAAAATAAATTGACAACAACAACAACAACCCCTCGCGGCGTATCCGCCATCTTCCAGAAAGTAGCGCGCCGTCCCCGAGACCCCTATGAAAACGTCTTTTGGGAGGAACTACTAAATTGCTCGAGATATCGAGTGGTTCAAGATAACCGAGTTCGAGTTATTGAAGCTCAACTGTATTGAAATTCATGCCCATGTGCTTCCAAGCCGGTTTAATTTAATTCGCTTAGACTGGTCAGTGTAAATAAAGCATCATATGCTTGAAAATCAAGTTGGAAAATAGAGCCATTTGCTAAGTATTTTCTTCTACTTCGCATCACAATCACAAAGAATCTTCACTTCAAATCCAGAAGAGAAGAAGCGAGAATAAAAACATCGTACTAATTTGAAATTAGCCAATAAGACACTGTTTGCTCTTGCAAAAGCCGTCCTGGTATATTTGTGTGGCTGCAGTTTTGGAATATTTAGTATATTTTGGCGCAGAATATGACGAATTCAAGTCATCAGGTTTTTGCTCCTCTAAAGATCTGTTATGGCCACTCAAAACCAGTTGGTCTGTTGTTCATTTGAAAGCAAATTGACTCAGGCCCGAGAAGTCAGTATATTTGTGGGGTCTGGAGCCCCAGAGTTCAATATATTTTGGGTATTTGATAAAGGTGCTGTGTCTGACCTCCGCCCCCCCCCCCCCCCATCACCTACCAATAGCAAATTCCCCCTGAGCTTAGCATATGGTCTTTACTGTATTTAGCAGCGTGATCTTCAAGTTATGCACCACACAAAGATTTTCTCAAATAACTAGATGATCTTTGCATCTTATTTCACTTGTTTGCAGGGCCTGCAGTCTTGGAAATCAGCGAAGGAGAACTTCCTTACCATTTGAAGAAATCTAGCCGATGCTGGGAACGATTTCTCGCTAGGGAACATTGTATGACCGAGACAAATTATTTGTTTTCCAATTTGTGACTATTTGTTGTGTTCCTTCGAGAAGACAGGGTTAAATGAACGTGGGACCCAAGATTATTTGAATCATAATGTTCCGGATTATACATGTATTTTCTAGTGCCTGGTTATTGTTTTGCTTATTTACGCACCATATAGAAATGGGATTGAAAATGACTAAATACAATTGTCTTTTCTGTCTTTAGTTGCACGTAACATTCTTAAAAGTTTTTACGGGATCCTGTATTTTCTCCAACAAACGCCTAGTCTTATACCCCTTCTCTTTCGACATCAAAATGGCGATGAACTCCTCCCTCCAGTATAGGCCTCCCGCTATTAAAACGGTGTTGCCTCGGGGAAAGTATATATTGAAAGCAACAACAACTATGCAAGAATAGACATTTAATTGTCATTTTTATCTAATTTTTCTTCAAATGAGTTACCTTTTACCTGTTGAACTGTTGGTACATTTATTTGCATTGATGCAAGAAATTTTTAGTGCTAAGTTTAGATTTTGTATTAAACGCCTCTCTTTTGTAAACGCCGCAGAAAATTTCCGTAATTTTGAAAAACGCCCCTGACGCTTTTTAGGGGAAATACGTAACACTGGACATCCCAGAATCAAGTCGTCACAGTTTCAGAGCAGTTAAGGCCACTTCATCCGTATTTCTTCTTCTATTCAGACGAACTGTGTCTTCTACCTGGCTTAATGTGACTGGTTTTTTGCTCTACGTAGTGAACATTGAGAACTCCTCTGATGCAGAATACATCATAATGAATTGAGCACAGCTCCGATTTCAAACAAGAACTGATCTCTCTAAACATACTTAATATGAACATTGTGAATTTCGGGTGAAGAGGTCAGAAAGGTATGAATCATAAGCTAATTATAACTGAACACTGCATGCTTAAATTTTATACAGAGCAGTTCAAAGAAAATAGTTTTTGTCAATTACTGTCTTCAGAGTAGACTGACTACCTCAGTCCCGTTTTCGCTTCGTTTATTGAATTGGATGAGGGCACTCCGCTTCAACTGGGACTGATAATCAAACTGTCTGAAAATCCGGCCAAACGCGCCAGAATGCAGGCGCGACCAATCAGATTGCAGTATTCCAAATATTAGTTGACTATGCCCAAATTGACCAATGGGAAATCAACATTTCAACCTCGCTCCCAGGATTAGCCTCCTTTTAGCCTCCCATCATCAATGGCCGAAGAAAGCTGCGAGGATTGCTGTGGTGAAATCTGAAGGGCATTTTGGATGTTAAAAGCAGGTTTTCAATGTCGAAGTGAAGGNTTTCGCTTCGTTTATTGAATTGGATGAGGGCACTCCGCTCCAACTGGGACTGATAATCAAACTGTCTGAAAATCCGGCCAAACGCGCCAGAATGCAGGCGCGACCAATCAGATTGCAGTATTCCAAATATTAGTTGACTATGCCCAAATTGACCAATGGGAAATCAACATTTCAACCTCGCTCCCAGGATTAGCCTCCTTTTAGCCTCCCATCATCAATGGCCGAAGAAAGCTGCGAGGATTGCTGTGGTGAAATCTGAAGGGCATTTTGGATGTTAAAAGCAGGTTTTCAATGTCGAAGTGAAGGAATCTCCAAGCAATACATAGAAGAAGTACTAATCTTGGTACTGGTAGGTTTCGTTTTCTTTACAATCTTAATGAAGCATGAATTTGAAGGGTTTTAGAATCGGTGAGTTGGAATCTTGTTGAATTGGCCTAGGCCCTTTTAAGCCCTAAGCGCCCGGTTTCAAAACGAGGTTCATCGATTTTTGGCTGATTTTTCGAATTGTTTGATTATGAGTCGTAGTTGTAGCGATTATCAGTCCATCAAGGAGCGAAACTACGACGATTGCAATGAGTCTATCTTCAGAGTGAAATACAGAAAATCTAAGGCAAACCTCTCAAGGCTCCATGTGATCGCTCATGTCGTTCCTGTCGATGAAGATCGCGCCAGCGAACGGAGCAACACGAACGCAGAATTACTGCATATCAACGATCGTAGCTACACGAGCAATACCCTGTCGCAGAGATAGAACAAATTATATATTCAGCGACACGAGTAACTGTCAACAATCGACAACTTCAATAGAAACCACTTTTCAGAAAGTCGGCGCTTGCAGACCTTCTGCACATGTAATATCTGTATCTGTATGTAAATGACGATTAGAATGAAATTATAATCGGAGTTAAACTTTAAAGCAACGAACATGCAGTTTCTTGTTTTATTACGCAATTAGCATGCACAATACACGTCTCTGGCGATTTGAAATAACATAGGTTCTAAGTCTCTACAGATGTGTTTTGTCTTATTATCTACGAGTCGTAGATGGTCGTGCTTGCGGCATGGTCTATTCTATGCAGTATAAAACAGAGTTCGATTTGAGAATTTAGTAATGTTGCACACTCGTGCGGAGTGGTTGCTAATTGAAGTTGCTAAAAGTATCGACAGTGAGTCGAGCAGTGCTTGTTGATATGGCCTTCGGGCTTGTTTGTTTGTGTGTTATGTGTATGTGGCCTTCGAGCCATGCTTCCTTTTCAGCTACATTTTGGAAGGCCATTTTGCAGGCTAGTTGTAGTAGCAATGCAATTCTACATTTGCTTAGCACGAGGCTTGAAACCTCAGATTTTGTGAGAAATTTCATTTTCATTTATGTAATGTGCTCTGTCGCCTCTGGTGGGCTATGCAGGTATTTCAAGGTATTTCACATTGGCTATCGCTTAGAGGGATTGCATTTTCTCATCATGAATTACGCTTCGACCCTATTTGGCTTCGGGTCTTGCGTTGTTTCTCTCCTCTTGGTTTGGGGTTGGGGGGAACACTTTGTTTCGTTTCATTTCATTTCCTCACTGCGTGCTCTGTGGCGGGAAAAATGCACGTTTTCCTTCCAACCCCACCTTCGGGAGGGTAATTTGCTTTTTCGGGAGATCGGCTAGTTCCTTCAAAAGTCCAACTTGCCCTAATGATGAGAAAATGCAACCTTGTGTTTGTCTGATGCTTGTGAAGAAATATTTACGGGAAAAGGTTTAAATATATCTGAAGGGCAGCCAAGCCCCAGTAGATTTGGGCCTATTTATGTGAGTGTAGCTTTAATATCTGTATAAATGAATTTACTTATCCCAGGAGATATACAAGCGGTTAGGTCTCCCTGAGATAAGTAAACTGCAGTACTGCATAGAATGAGCCCCAAGGGGATACAAGGTATATAAGCAAAGAACGCACTGTGATCCATTAGGCCCTTTTTGACTCACGGGCACGAAGTACAAGTAGAGTCTATGGGATGGGGGGAATTTCGTGTCTTCTGTATCCCGTGGTCTAATTGGGTATTGTTTTTGAACAGACAGCGATTGTCTGGTCGATTGTTTTTGAACAAGCAAAGCTTGTGATCATGCCTTGCGATATTACTTGTCTCCAGTGCAATAATTGTTCGAAAGCTCTGCTTGATTGGGGGAAAGGACAGGCTAAACAAATAGGATTTTATGTCTGTGTCATGGCTACCTGACTTCAATTCAAATTAAAAAGTAATTACGTAAATATGCAAATGATCAAAACAAATTCTTTCTTTTACCACAATGGGCTGTTCAGTTTCTTGGGTGCACAATATCAGGTATCATTTAATTTCATATTCGTGTATGATTATTTCCGAGCCTCGAGCCTTTGAAGAATGAAAAAGATCACCACTTTTGAGCCGTTTGACCGATTTTCGCGCAGTAAACGGCCGCGGCAAGGTAAAATTCGACGTAAATCGATATTCTTCACCTATCCCAAGTATTATTTCACAGTTATTTCCAAAAACCGTCGAAAAACAAGCCATTTCATTTTGGAAGCTGTGGTTTCTTGTATGGCCTATAGGCATGCTTCACCTCAAGAATTCGTGCCTAGGCCATAACAAGAAACCTTATCGCTGTCCGCTATTTGTAAACATCCGGAATAGTGAACATCATATTTCAATGTATCTTTAAGAGCTTAGTAATTTCATTGAAAGTGACAGAAGCATCTCTTGTGTGTGACCCTCCACTCAGTAGAGCCATGGGTATTTGGAGCTGAAATTTGCACACAGAGTACATCTTTTAGTTGTTATCCGGAAGCATTCTAATAACAACGGCATTTTACAAACGGAATGTACATACTTGAAGGGAGAAAATCCCTGCTCCGACATCTCCGACTTTTCGTTTTTAGCATACACGTATTTTTTTTATAAGAAACTAAGAATTTGGGCCAGTACTGAAAGTTTCTTAAAATTATCAGATCTGTGACCTCCAGAACATTTCAAAACAAGGTGTTTTGAAGCCTTTCGAATGTTTAGACATTACTCAAGCACTTTCCGAGTAATATGATACAGGAAATAAGTGAGAATAAAGAAAAAATGCTTGGAGTTTCTTAATGTTCTGGCAATCTGAGAGTCTGAGTTTCTTATAAGCAGTTTCTTATAAAAAAAAAACCGTGTATAGGTGAAAACCGAAAAGTCGGAATTGAAAAAGTTTGAGTCTTTGCTCCGACATCTCCAACTTCTCGTTTTCAGCATATAGGTGAAAACCGAAAAGTCTCGGAGTTGAAAAAGTTTGAGTCCTTGCTCCGAGATCTCCGACATCTTCGACAACTCCGACTTCTCGGCCTTACCCTTTTTTTACTGCTTCAGCAGTGACATGTTTTCGACCTTTTTGGCCTTTTTCGGCTTCCTAGCAACAACAACAACCTAGAGTAAGACTGAATTATCCCCTCATCGTTGTGTAGAACTTTGAACATTTTATAGAATGATAAAGGAGGCTTTTTCAAATCTAAAACGGTTTTAGATGTGACTGTAGTGACTCAAGTGAGGAAAAGGAAACATGTAAACACAAATCGTCAGAAATAAAAAAAATTTGCTCACATTGGGATTTGAACTCACGTGATTTTATTATTGAGAAGGTCGTAGGAGATCTATCATTTTTAGAAAATCTCATTACATAGCAATGTTTTTCAGCGTTCAAAAACTACAATTGCTTCTAAAAACAAAAACAATTTTTATAAAAAATGAAACCTTCAAGAAAACGTTCATAGACTTGACAAGCCTTGAAAATATTCTTTGAGGACGTTATTTAAACCTTCAAAAGCTGTAAAAAATGTCAATGAAAAAGTATGGGGAAGTTAGTTTCTAGCTAAAATCAAAGTACATATCTGAAAAGGCAGCATTCAAACTCTGTTCCATTGTTCCTGAGCTACGACGGAAAATTTATAGGGCTACTTCTTAGGTGTACAAGGTGTCCTATTGCCCTCAACTCTGTATTTTCTTGCAATCAGATTCCGAGAAAGCCCGTCAATGTTAACATTGACGTCATTACTGATTTCAGCAACAATGAGTCAATTAGAGGTGGTATTGATATTCCATATCCTTACTTGAATGCAAGCAAGCATAAACAGCCATTATCCTTTGTCTATGGGATGTGGGGAAATTTTGTGTCTCCTGTATCCTGTGATAATTGGGTATTGTTTTTAAACAGACAGCGATTGTCTGGTCGATTGTTTTTCAACAAACAAAGCTTGTGATCATGCCTTGCGATATTACTTGTCTCCAGTGCAATAATTGTTCGAAAGCTCTGCTTGATTGGGGGAAAGGACAGGCCAAACAAATAGGATTTTATGTCTGTGTCATGGCTAACTGACTTCAATTCAAATTCAAAAGTAATTACGTAAATATGCAAAT
>REGM01000220.1:527748-544407 GCA_004194415.1 Aurelia aurita | reverse complement strand
CCTCCTCTAGCGCCTGCCATGTCTTAGCTGGAAAAAGAAAGCGATCAATGTAAACCTACCCTCTTTGTTTGCCCCTTCTTTCAAAAAGGAACTAAAAGTAAGATAAAACTCCAATGTACTAATGGTCCGGTAATGAAGTTATGTGTAAAGATCATTCCCTTGGGCGTAGAAGTTTGGACAAAAAAGCAACTGCCCCAGCCCCTATTTTGCAAACCAAACAAATAATGGTAATGCTATTTTCCATGCATTTTCGTTTCCGGTCATTCCTATGACGCATCTTAGTATATAGATTTTTATTTGGATGAGACTGGAATCCCTTTTCCGTGCATGTACAAATTTGAAGCAATAGGAAGGCGAATCGGTTTCAATTCTGTTGAAATTGATATAGGTACCCATGTGTATGATCAGTCCACGCTGCTGTATACATTCCCTAATTTTGCCCGTCCATTTAGCCTGTCAAGCTAACCCACTTCGAGTATAATAATAAGATAATAATAATAATAAATTTCTTTACAGTTGATGAAAGAAATAGTTTTAAGCAAAACTAATAAATACCAACTATTTACAATATAAATTACAAACATGCGGCCGGGTAGGTGAATAATAGTATGATTTGAGATGAAGGGAGATCCTCTCTCGATCGGTCATTGCAATCATAGTTGTAGGAAGCGGAGGACAGTGGGGGGACGCACCTCCGAAGATGCTGGGATAAACAAAGAAGTGCCCTTTTATTTTCAGGAATCGGCGTTCTAGCTTCATCAGATTTTATTTGCACGTTGATAAAGAATTGAATAGGGCGAGGTATGGAAATCAAAAGCATATCATATCAAGGAAACACCCCTAATAGCTATCTTTTCATCAAACGTACATTGACGTAATTTCTTTTCAAGTGAGAAACAATATGTGGAAAGAACAATTTCCTCTTTTCTCGACAACAACATGCCATCTGGAAAGTTGCTCTTTTCTTGGACTCAGCCAATAAAAACCATGCCGATTGTTAAGCCGGCCAATGATAACTCTCCCATTCTTCCTTTCAACCAATCACATGACGTCTTAGCATGTGATTGCCATTGTTTTAACAATTGCCTAATTAGCAAGGTATTTGCTCAAATCTCAAACTTTTTCAGCTGTACACAGAATAGAAAGCGGCCTTCGGCCGCAACAAAGTGAAAATCTATAATATAAACATAAATATATACATGAATCTATATACACATCATCTGCAGATATTGCAATTGCACGTATCTCCCTTCCAGCTCTTAACCCTATTCTACATGGGTAAATCAAGTACTACTTTTTCATGGGGGGGGGGCAAAAAAGGCCCCCCCGGATTTTCTCAGCAACCGTGATGTCTACGGCAACGCAAATTGGTACACATAATTACCAAGCAATTATGATTCTAAAAATAGAATTATATGCTAATTAACCACGTGACCTGTTGCTAGGCAACGCAAAAACAATGGAAATTTGCTGATTTTGGTTCTTGTCCTAAAAACTGACATTTTTCAGAGGAAAATTGTCAATGAACATCGTTGAAGCTATCTATATGATGACTATTGATTGTTCTTGATGAAAAATGCCAACAATTAAATTTTTTGTGTGTCAAAAAGCGTGTTCCACAAAATGCTTCCTCTAAATGATAATGAATTGTTCCCATAAACTAACGTATTGGTTTTGGGGAGCTGCAAGAGGTTATTTATTCGCAGCTTATAGTTGGCATCTTTCGGTTTGAAGAACTCGAGCATGAAGGAGGGGCAGGCGCCAATTATGCATTTATATATTTCCAGCATTAATTTTTGCAAATTTTTGCATTGAATAGTTAAGTCGCTCGATCTTCTGAGGAGCTCTTCAAACGTTGCATCATAATCCCTATACAGAGCTCTCAGTGCGCGTTTATGCAGCCGGTTGATTGTATTGTTTGCAGTCTTCCCACAAAACATCCAAATTAACGGGCAGTAGTTGAAGTTTGAGAGGATAAATGCATGATAGAGGGTTTTGGCCTTGTCTACATCAAGATAAGCAAACCATACTCTGAAAATCTGAAAGGCATGTCCCATATGAAAGCACTTCTTTTGTGTGCTTTGCGGTGTTTGCAGATAAATTAAGAGAACGATTGTTTTTTCCTTCAGCGATTGTCAGAGAGGGGAGTGGCTTTGTGTTGGAAACGAAGATAAAAGTATGTACTTTTGATATCGCTATGAATTTTTCTGTGAACGGAATTAAGTAATTTTGATAACCGCTTGAAACTGAGACTACGTTGCGTTCGTGATTTTTTTCTTGAAAGGTAAGGAAGCTGTCTCTAGGAACGTTCCTTGCATAAAGATCTGCTGTCAGTATCAATCCCTCTAATTTCTACTATATTGACTTCTTTTCACTCACCAAACGGTGGTATCGTCAAGCAAATAATCACTAAAAATTGCACCTAACTCGAAATTTATGCTCCAAAAATTACAATTTGCTCCATAGTTCACTTTCTGTGACTAATTTTTGAGCAAATGTGTCTCCTTTTATCTCCAATTCTGTTATGTGAGCAAAATGCTTTTTGTTATTTTTCCTCAAAAAATTGCGCCCAAAGTACGTTTGGAAGGCTAATTTAGACTTGGAAACATCTCAGAAGCTTCTGGGTGAATTAAAGTCATTGAAAAATCAGGAGTGGAATGTCCATATTATTTGCTGTTTCAGAACTACTGCTTTCCTGGCCAGGCCAATCCCCCTCTTCCAATCTTCAGAATGATTTTTTCTAAGAATTCACTGGTTTCAATTTACCTTGATCTCGCTATTCTATGATGTTTTAAATTTTTATCAACAGCTTGCAAAGATTCTTCTGGCAAAGAGTACCAACTGGGTGAAAAGAGATTTGAAGATTGCAACACGTGGTATGTACTTGAGTTAAACTTCTTGCTAAATATAGAACTGATATTCTAACAACAGCATTCGTCGACTTGGATTGACACAGCAACACAACGCGCTTGGTGATTGCTGTTAAAGAGATCTATATGGCTAGTTCTTCAATCCGCAACTATATGAAATAAAACCATTTGAATAAGATGGCTTGAAGGTGAAGGTGAAGTTGCGGTTTTTAGCGCCAAGCGCTGGGATTGCAGAAGTAGCTAAGCGCTAATCGAGTCTGCGACCCCTTGTCATGACGCAAGAGGTTCTGGTGGGATATGAGCCTCGTCCGCCTGACTGTTCTGGCTGCAAAGTCAGTGGATTACAACACGGCGCCACAACACCTTCTTGAAACTTGGGTAGCTAACGCTCAAATTGAGTGTGAAAGTAGCCTGTGTGCAGCCTCAACACTCCTCAGCACTCAACACTCCCGTTTAATATAGATCTAAAATACCTTGTTGATTTCAGTTTCAGTTTCGTGTGATTTAAATTCCGCTACAGACAATTTGATAATCCTAGTAACTAAACTACAAGGATATGAGACATTATTACAGATGATTAATACACTGATGCAGAAAATAATACAAGATACAAATACAAACAGAGGAACAAGATAAATTGTATGGAGGGAATTACTTAAAGGACAATTCTTGGGTTTATAAAAGTGATGTCAAAAAACAACCTTACCAACTCCTGAAGAAGAATTGTAAGTTTTTTCCACATTTAGACATCCGTAACGGCTGTCAATGCGAAAAATATTTTCCATAAATTAGACCAAATCTCATTGAGCTTGTTTGAAAGAGTTCACGATAAGGAGGGTAGCCTCGCTTTAGAGGCAAGACTGTGACGTCAGAAAGGTTACGAGATTTGGCGGGAAAATTTTCTGATGTTCACTTGGGACAAAAAGGCCAAAGTGTAAAGCATGTAGAAATACAACTGGCAAGGATAAAGTATCATTTTATGTCATTCCTAACCCTTATCTTCAACAAAAATGACCACAGAAGGTTTGAAATTGAGAAGGAAAAACAGATAGCTGGCTTCGGAATATAAAATGAGGTTATGACACAAACAATTTCACATTTTAATGTAACCAGCTGATCTGCGAAGCGCATTACCAAAAACATAGCATCTGCTCCAATAGCTAAGAAGTCAAATGACAGGATAGGTAACCAACCCAAAGAAAACACAGAAAAGGGGAAAAAAGATGAGAAATAAAAAGAAACCAGAAATGCAACAGAAAAAGAAAAAATGGTAACAACCAAGAAAGCAAAGAAAGGAGACAAAGATAATGAAATAAGGGGTGAGACAAATGAAAAAAAAAACAAGGAGAAGGTCAAGAAAGCCAAGCCCATTTCAAAGTCAAAAGCAGTATCAAAGAGAACAAACAACATAGTTACTGTATAAACAAAATATTATATCACATGTCAAACCTGGAATGATTGATAGCAGTTTGGATACACATAACAGTTTGGTTAACAAGTTCATTTATCGCAAGCACAGCCAATAAAACTTTTTGTTCACTCACTAAGTTTGACAATGACAATAAAATATAATCCTGTAACGTAAGTCCCCGCATATATGAAACGGACATATAAGAAACTGCAGCCTGACATCATGGGGAATATTTTCTCTTTCATGGGGAATATTTTCTCTTTCATAGGAAATTGGACAACCTGATTTTTTTCCAATTTCTTGTACATGTTGTCCCAAAAATCTATGCACCAATTGAACAGATACAAGGTCTCACACTCTAGTCGAAGTGTCTTCTAATGACAAATTTGTATAGTGGGAAAATCTGATTCATTGCTACTCTGCAGCAACCATTCGAACAGCGCACATGTTTTTAGAGACACCCTGTATATGGTTAAAATGTTAAAATTGATCCCCAATCTTTCGCATTTGATTTTTAACCCATGAAATAATATATCATTATTTGAATCTTTAGACCTTTGTAAGAATGGGATATCCTAAATTTGTTGAATTTGCCATGTTCAATATAGTCCTAGAATTTGAAAAATACTATTTTGCCGAGGAAAGCATCCCATATGAAAGCAAAAATTTTTACTGGACATATAAGAAATCAGCTGGCCTCTTTTAAAGATATTTTACATACTGTATAAGAAACTACCTAGACAGCCTGAATACAATTTTGAGTTTCTTATATGCGAGGACTTACCTGTATTCATTAGCGCTGTGGATAAGGTAAATAAGATTAATAGTTTAGTAACATTTCAGACCAAGGGTTCTTTGTGTTGCACAGACTTCTGTCCCTTAAATATCACCTGGAGTCAAATGCCTGCAAACCCTTTTTTCTTAATTAAACATCAAGCTCAAGAATCCAGGTTGCATTGTATTCTGGTTCATTCTGGTTCCATCAAGCCAACATAGTTTCCATCTGCTTTTGGAAATGTTACCCTGATACTAAGAACCGCACAAGCAGGAACAACTTTCCTTACACCAATGCCAAGTTTTCCATGGACCCATCCTGTGAAGTTCCGGTATACGAGTAATTGGTAGGTGCTGGGAAAGATTTGTAATAATTTTGAGATTAAAGTTTTCTACCCTGCGTGAGGGTTCATAAAAGGGGGTCCTTAATCCCATTTTCCCAATCATATTTGTGCATGCCATCTCAGTCCCTTTTTGTAGATATGGGAATCGAGTCGGAAATCAAATCCCATTACCAGTCTTTTGTTTTCTTGTTGCTATTCCAAGTCCATTGCTCATCAAATCCCAGTCCCAGCTCCTCCAACTCAAAAAATCCAACTCCCAGAGTCTCATTTTAGGCAAATTCCATTATGCTCCTAAAAATATCATTCAAAAAATCTTTTGATGGGATAGGGCTAGACTATTATGTATAGCTATTTATTCGTTTTTCAAACAACCTGCTTTCCAGTTTCCTTGGGACAGCAGTAAAATTTTCGTATCTGTGCGTCATGTCAACCATCCCTGCATATTACACCCGCAAAGCAGATTCGTTGAGGCAAACTGGCTTAAAATCTGGAACAGATGTTATGCACTGCACTGTTTCGCTTGTACTTTGGAAAATGTCAAACAGAGCAGGTAGTTCACGGCAACACAAGCATTCTTCTCACATCGACACCAGTCCAGTGTAAGTCTTCTATTGCTACTTTCAGGCCTGAGAGTTCTGCTGCTCCTGTCATCATTAATAGGATTCAGTGCAGGGGTCATTTTTTGCCCCCCCCCCACACCAAAGTAAGGAGCAAGGGGCCTAGGACAGATCCTTGTGGGACCCCAATTTTTATTTTGTTTGCGGTACTTCTATGTGAACCAATCTTTACCCTTTGATGACAGCTATCCAAATAACTGTACATTAAGCAAAGACTGTTGATATCTAATCCATAAGCTTCCAATTTTGCAATAAGGCGGTCATGAGGCAGACAGTCGTATACCTTGGATAGATCCATTAGAATTGTCCCTACTATACCTGAGGCGTCAAACCATTTCCTCCATTTTTCTATCAATCTTATCAAAGCCTGTTGTGTACTATACCCCTCCCTGAAACCACATAAGATTTTGGAGAGTTTATCATGTACGGGCAAGTTTGATCTTTTAAAATTCTTTTGTAGATTTTAGAAGCTGCAGATAGGTCTAAAATTTGAATCGTCGTTTTTGAATAGAGGGCTAAGATCAGCTTCCCTCAGTTCGTCTGGAAACTTGTAATCATAGATCGCAGAATTGATACAGTGAGTTAGGTCGGGGCAAACTATTTCCCTCGTTGCTTTTAGCATATCAGTAGGAATATTCCCACTACTAGATTTATTCTTATCAAGCAAATCTATCTGCTTCATGACCTCAGTTAGGCTTACATGAGAGAATTTAAAGGTGGTACAATTAGTTGTTGCAAGATGTTTAATCACCATGATACAAGGGTGATCTTTATATTTATCTATCGCTCTCAAAACCATTTGGTCTATTGTCAGTTGTTCGTGGACCTCCTTGAAAAGGGGGTCAATATCGAGACTATCCGTGATATTCGTAAAATAATCATTAGAGCACTTGGCAATTTCCTCTTTATTTGAAATGATTTTGTCATTTTCAATTAAAGTTATCTTTTCACACATAGGATTTCTATTTGAAAACAAAGGTTTCACTATTTTCCAAAATTTCTTGTCATTGTCTATTGTTTTCGACTGTATCGACATAAAATGTTGCTTTTTAGCCGGTACATTTAATTTCACAACAAGGTTCTTTTGGTCCTTATATTTTCTTTTCCTCTCGTTTACTTTTATTTACAACTTTTTTCAAAGTCGATCTTTTCGTCATAGCTCTCCGTAATTCTTTATTTACGTGCGGTTTATTATTAGCCCTGACTATCTTTGTTTTAGAAGGGGCTTTTGCTTCAAGCGTTTTCATAAAGATCGATTCAAAGTTTCCATACACATATGGGTGAGCTGAGAGAAGGTTTTTCCTCAGCTCATCCTCAAAATGCAAAAGAGACCAATAGACGATTACGGAAAAGATGGCGTCGGGGGGCATTTGACCAAGATGCATTGCGTTTGATGATCGAATCTCTATAGAATCACTGTTGATTCCATTATAGAACGCAATGCATCTTGGTCAAATACCCCCCGACGACATCTTTTCCGCAATCGTCTATTCCTGTAGTCTCGATAGATAACTTTCTTGAGAGGGAGTTTAATGAATGTTGTCTTCAAGATGGTGTAAATCATGTGGTCATGATCGCTAAATCCGGTCTCAAATGACTTGGAATGCATGAAGGAGTGCTTTTGATTTGTAAATATTAAGTCAATGCAACGGCCCTTAGAGGACTTGAAACATGTTTGATGTTTGATCATGTTATACTATAAACCATGATCTTGAATTAAGGATGACAAAGCTATGTCAGCTGGTTCTAGATTAAAGTCTCCAAGGACCATTACATTGTCATATCTAGAATATTGATCTAACAACTTAGATATTTGTTCTACAAAATACCTTGAATTTTGTTGTGGAGGCTTATAGATCGCTAATACCAACCATTTTTGTTTTCTAACATTAATTTCAAATGTTACACATTGGATGTCAGGTAGAGTACCGCAGCATTCAATTGTTTTGAAAGGAGGCTATCTCTAACATAGACTACAATTCCATCACTATTCCCAGAAAAATCGAGTCTATAAGGACTTTTAAAGCCATCTATTAAGAACTGACTTGTGGGCAAGGATGAATCAATCTTTGTTTCAGATATTACCAAAACATTGACGTATTTACCCACCATCCCTGAAGGTGAAGGTGAAGGTGAAGGTGAAGTGAAGAAGGTGAAGTTGCGTTTTAGAGTTTAGAGTTTAGAGTAAAAACTACTGGTAACCAAACTTCAGCCAAGATGGTTGTAATAACCCCTGAAGATGTAAAAATAAACCAGTAAAAATACTGGCAAACCAAACTTCAGCCAAGATGGGTGTAATAACCCCTGAAGATGTAAAAATAAACCAGTAAAAACTACTGGCAAACCAAACTTCAGCCAAGATGGGTGCAATAACCCCTGAAGGAATCATGTAATGATAATAATAGTAAAAACTCTACTTGAGAGTAATAAAAACATCAAAAATTGAGTAATGATAATAATAGTNTAGCGCAATCGTCTATACGGATCAAAAATTTACTTCTGCTTTGGAAAGGTTTCCTTTCGAACCATGTTGCATTCGAATTCAAGGTCGATTCGAATTCAAGCTAGCTAATCGAAACAGCAGACCAACATTTTTCTGTCATTAGGTGGTCGTCAGGGAGCTTTTTACGAGCATTCTTTGCAGCAAAACACTACAGAGTCTTTAGAGCCGCCATCTTTATCGTTGTTGTCTATTGTGGTCCTACCAACATCTGTTCTCAATGATGGGGTGCAAAATGTAGTAGCCTTTCTTAAATTAGATCTTTGCTCTTTGCTTTTAATAAACAATTGACTGATTTTTGTGGCATAATACGGCTCAAATCTTTAAGAAGGTGGTTGTAAAATTCTATTAAATTTGTCTTTGAATTAAATGGCTTGAAAGTAACTTTTTTTATTTTGATTGATCACTAAATAGTTTCAGCAAGCTATCTTACAAAAGTTAAAATTCCTTTCAAAACGAAGTTTCTGCAGCGCGGTCAGATATGATGAAAAAGATTAGCCGACCATTTAGGGCGCAGCCCCTCTAGTTTATATAATTCGTTTGATATTTGTCGCGGCAAGTACCGTGAAAGGAACCGTAACATTCCTATTCATTGTCTGGATTTAGTGATAGCTCCCTGGATGTGACTAGCAAATTACACTCTTGAATCAAGAACAATCCCAAGGTGTTTGTGTTCGCAACATTTATGATAGGGGTATCATTAAATAGAATCGGTGGATGGTCTACACTAATTCTTTTCCTTGAGAAGGTTACTTCGACTGTTTGTTTAGTTGGATCGGGATTGAGAGACATTCGCCACTTATATGCCCAAGAGCTAGTGAGATTCATGTCATGATTCATGCCTAGCGCGGCTGGATTAGGATCGTGGACGACAGTGGATAGTGTTGTATCGTCAACGAAAAGTTTAACATTACATCTCAGATCTTCAGTTAAATCATTTATGTACACGAGAAAGAAAAGGGGTCCAAGGATTGAACCCTGAGGAACACCAACTGTAACATTTCCCCAGTGTGATGCTTTGCCGTTTAGGACCGTGCGCTGTTTACAATCAGCTAAAAAGCTTTTAACTATTAAAAGCAGCTGACCAGAAACACCACAACGACACATTTTGAAAATATGACCTTCATGCCAAACCCTATCAAATGCCTTAGATATATCGAGATATACCGAGCGCACATCGAGGGGTGGATTGCAGTCAAAAGCTTCGAAGACAGTATGAACTATGAATAACAACTGATTAATAGTTGAATCTCCAGGAAGGAATCTCGATTGATTTGGATCAAGTAGACCATGCATGTTTAGATGCTCGTAAAGAGAATCAAATATTAACTTCTCAAGCATTTTTCCAAAAAGTGGCAGGAGTGAAATGGGGCGATATTTTTTCTTAATTTTTTACTACCTTTTTATGTACGGGAACTACGTTAGCTTTTTTCCAAACTTGAGGGAAGATGCCTGTAACCAAGCAAGTTTCAAATATTATTCGTAGGGGCGCTACAATTGCATGATCACAAATTTTAATCATACGTGCTGAAATATTATCCCAACCATGCGCTTTGCTTGGATTTAAAGAACGAATAATTCGGAATATCTTCTCATCGGATATGTGGACATTTTTCAAGGGTGGAGCACATAATGAGATCATCGAATGAAATTTCACTCCCAGTATCTAAGGTAGTAAATTAGAGCATAAAATGATCGTTAAATATTTGCGCCTTATCAGTAAGATCTAGAACAAACATTTCGTTCTCTAGTAAGGGACGAATCACTGGGACTTTGGCTTTGTTCAAAATCTTATTTATCAAAGCCCAGTAAGATTTTCTACTAGTAGTAGGATTCGAAAGAGTCTGCCCTATTTTCGTGAAGTATCTTTGCTTAGCATCTTCGATTAACGTTGAACCTTGCGATATTATGTTCTGGATGTTCTCTCGCCTATCTTCTGGTTGACCATTTCTGATAAATGTTTGTATGCCCTATTCTTTTTGCGAATAAAGTTTTTGATAGACTTTGTTATCCAAGGTGGATAACTGTGATAATTTTATTTTGTAGGAAGTTGGAAAAAATATTTAATATTATTTCGTTTAATAATTCAACTTTCAGATTGGGGCAAACGACTTCGTCCAAAGTTTCACGCCACCGGAACATTTCTATACTTTTCCTTATTGAAGTGATGTCGGCACGGACATAAAACCAAATTCTTCGACTAAAGGGAGGTGGTGCTAAATTGTCAATGCTTACTTTGCCATAAATAATTTGATGATGACATTTCTCATGAAGGGAAGAGTGGACCCTTTTATTTTTTCATCTTTTCTTTTCATTTTGCTCAACGATTGTTTTCTTCAGCTCATTTATACATTCCTTAGTTGCAAGGTCAAACACTTTCTCATCCAGGGCTTTCTGTCCTTATCAGATGGCCTCCAAGGTACTCTTTGTTGATTCACTCTTTGTTGATTCACTTCCAAATGCATTGTCCTCTGAGTCCGTATCGTCCTCGTGGCCTAACTCATCAAGTTTGGATTGCGATCTTGTTTTACGAGGCATCCCGTACAAGCGGGAACAAGGCAATATCATCAATTTATACTTGTGAAAACTAACCTAGAATTAGTACTCAAGCTGGCTCCATTTATTTCACAAAATTGCATTCTGTTTGATAAGTAATTATGTACCCATTCAAAGATGTTTCCACTTATGCCACTACTTTGCAACTTAATGCTATAATTTAATGGTCAACTGTGTCGAACGCTTTTCTAAAATCAATCATTAAGACTGCAGCGAACTTTCCCTTGTCCATTGCTGCTTTCCAGATCTCTGAAAGATGTACTAAAAGGAATTCTGTTTATATTCTCTCTTCATATCCCCACTGACTTGGATTGGGGATATCAGATCTATGATCGTCAATTGAGGAGCAAACTATCCCTCCCAAGACTTTGCTGGGGATAGACAGCATGCTTAAAGGTCTGTAGTTTGTACGGTCACTTTTCCCTCCACTCTTGTGTGTCCTTTCAGTTTGGCTATCTTGAACCTTGTACGAACCTGCTTATCTTTGATGCTCTATATGCAAATGTTCATAAAACCATTTGTGAAAGCTCTGCCTGATGATTTTATTTCTTTCACTGTTATTTTGTCTACTCCTTTTGGCTTTGCCAAACCTCAGCGTATCTATAGCTTTAATTAGCCTTGATTCTATATCACTTATCGTTGATACTGCCGGGGTGACTCTAACTATAAAGCTGTTGTCAAGAATTTTCTTTCCTGTGAATTTTTCTGCTAACTTTTCACCTATTTTTGAGAAATAATTGTTAAAAGCTGTTGCTCTTCATTCATCTTCATATTCCAATACCTTATCATCTTTTTCAATTGGCCCAACCAATCTTTCTTTATCCTCTTATGATATACAGCCCCTTTAAGAGTTTAGAGATGATTGGTAGAAAATATCCTTAGTTGCTGCCAGAAAATTTCAAATTGCAGTACGAAAAGATGGGCAGTTTACCCATTTTTGTCATTTTTCTTCAATGAGATATCTTCCGCCAAGAACTAAATTGACATCATGTTATTTCTTTTCAGCACTTGTTCTAGAAAAGGGCAATGGGCCTGTACTATCATTGCTTGTCCAACAAAGCCTCTGAAGGGTAAGTTTGACAAATTTAGAGCCAAAACTTACTGGGTGAATATATCCTGAAACTCAAAACAATATTGGCTAACCAATGATGAGCCATACCTTGGGAGCGCATGCGCACAAACCTGTTATTTTGACCAATCAGAGTTGAGTTTTCTATGCTTCCTTGCAGCTAAGAGCAGCAGCAACAACCAAATTTGTTGTTGCGCAATTTTCCCTCTAAAATCGCCATTTTGTAGAGGTCAGGTTGAGTGGTTGATAGGCCAGAAGAAACAGGAACCATTACGAAGCCTTCTTATATACAAGGCACTTGGTCCTGAGCTTCATTTGTTCTTTTTTGTCATTAAACTGCTTTAGCTCCGTTTTCCTTTCTTCTCTTGCATTAAATCTTATATGACACTGTTAAATGGAGGCACATTTACCTGATCTGATGATATGGCAAGCACAAACACGAACAAGCAGGGAAACATTCTTCACGTTAAGTCTAAGTCCACTTTCAAATTTGTTCATTTTTATCATTCATTAAAATGCCATACAAAACTTGTTTCAATGTAGCATTGGTAGTTAATAATATGTTATAGTACCGGGTGTCCCAAAAAAAAGTATACAGATTTGGTCAACCCTAACGATCAGAGTTTAGCATGAATCAATCCGAAATCATTTTTAAAACATTACTCGGTAGTTAACTTGAACATAGATACCTTGTTTGTTGACATTAGTGCTTTGAGAGTAGAGATATAAATCTTCAAAGGACAAAGTTGCCTCCACCTCCAAACCAGAGCTTTAGCGTTTTGGCCACAATTTCCACAATTTGTTTCACTTAAAATGAATAAAGTTTACTTCAGAGCCCCCTTGAGGATAAGCGTCACGTAAATTATATTTTTTGAAACGCATTTGTTGTGCAGTTTTTAAGTTTTCTCCTCCTGATTCAAATTTTTCCACGTTTATTGTTGACTTATTCACTGTGCTTTAAGAATTTGCTTAGGCCAAAACACCAAAGCTCTGGTTTGGAGGGGGAGGCAAATTTGTCCTTTGAAGATTTATATCTCTACACTCAAAGCACCAATGTCGACAAACAAGGTATCTATGTTCAAGTTAACTATCGAGTAATGTTTTAAAAATGATTTCTGATTAATTCATGCTAAATTCTGATCGTTAGGGTTGACCAAATCTGTATACTAATACACCCGGTATATCATGAAACATTTACCTTTGATGAACAATATATTAATATGGGAAGTGGACTCAGACTTTTGGACCCAATTGTACATATGCGAGCAAAGACGTCAAGGAATATTACATGCCCAGAAGAATATGCAACAAGGACGACTGTCAATTATCTGTGAAAAATAAGAACTTGAGCCACTATTATTGTAATCTATGTCACATCACAATTCCGAGATTTATTGACAAACGAATTAGTTCTCACATATTTTCAAAACATCAAGATAAGTTCCTATTCTATAACTTTAAGAAACCTAAATCCGGGGCTGGTAGCGAGCTGGTAGCAAGTTTCTTAAAACCCTAATCCATATGGGGGGGTGGATTCCACCCCCCCCCCCCTCAAGGTTTTATTTGCGGCGTTTTAAACGACATTAGCTATGTCCTCCCAACCTCCCTGACTTTTACTAATTATCTATTAGCTACATTTTGATGATAACAATTTTGAGCAATGGAACTCACAGGTCACGTGACATGCCCATATCTGGAAGCAGGTAGCCACAGGTGGCGGAGAAAAATTGTAGATTTGCTAAAATTTGATCTTACTTGCCAGTTAATTGTGTCACATTTCTCTCATGTCTTCTCTCTGTCAGTTCAGCTTCTATTTTAGGCCCTCATGGTGTTGTGCGTTGTATTGTTGTAGTTGTAGTTGCGGACAACACAACACAACGCACAACACCATGAGGGCCTAAACGGATACAAATAGAAGCTGAACTGACAGAGAGAAGACATGAGAGAAATGTGACACAATTAACTGGCAAGTAAGATCAACAATTTTAGCAAATCTACAATTTTTCTCCGCCACCTGTGAGGTAACAGCAAAATCGTTGTTTTCGATGATTTCAATGGCAAAATTTGCTTAAATTATGAAGTATTATATCTCAAACGAATCAGCAAACAAAGGGCTTTAATTTAATACCGTAATTTCTGGAATTTGATGACGTCAGCATTTTTTATTATGACGTCATTTTGGCAGCCATTTTGGGCTAATTAGCAAATTTTTTAAATATTTTCCACCTCTTTCTATTAAAAACACTCCAATGCTGCATTTGAGATGGATTATCACCATTTTGCCGCTTCTTTTTGTCTATTTTTACATGGAACAAATTTATAACATAAATGACGTCATCAGAATTGAATAATTTCTACCAAAATACCATTCAAAAATCGCTATTGACAATAAAATAACATTTTTCAGCAAGTATTTTGACAAATTAGACCAAAAACCGCATACAGTTCCTTCAAAATCTTCGTTAAACTCAAATTTAACTGGAGAACCTGATTTTCGGCAATTTTCAAATTTATGACGTCGCTGTGACGTCATAGGGCGTAGAAACCACACCCAAATTGTGCTACATGTTGCAAATTACTTGCTCTATAATTGTGCTAAGTTTACTAAATTCTGGTGAGTCTAAGGCTGTTTTCAGAGGGTGGGTGGAATGTGATAGGAGCACTTCGCTTGGCTTTGAAGTATGGCACAGAGAGTACTACATATGTTGGTGATCACATTTTCATTACATGTCTCAAAATCTAGTACTCTAACTTCCTCTACAAATTAAGGTGTGGCAAAATATATACACGAAATAATTAAGATTGACATAAAGTAAATGCGCATGCTTGAAAGTAAAAATACTAAGTCCCCGTAAAAATACTAAATAATAATAATAATAATTAGCAATGATTAGCATGAAGGTTAACACGTGATATTAGTAAATGATCATATGATTATAGCGTGATTAGTTAATGAGAATGATGAAATGTGCAGTCCTATTACATTCTCATCCTCCTTATCAAAAAAATTTTTACAGAAAATTTTTTTTTTTTTGTTTTCTTTTATACGTTAGCTACGATAATGTCCATGAAGCTATAAGATGATACAACTAACTTCAACGTAACTTATCACCATTGTGATAGGAGCACTTCGCTTGGCTTTTGGATGCTCTACATCAGCAGGTTCTAAAAAATGGGAAAGAATCGAAGAATCTAGCCCTGTCTGAGTCGCATTAGCTGTTTGTTTTGGCCTAAATTTAACCTCGTTAGGCAACTCAGATCTGAAATCCCCCATGGCAACGTTGGTCGTAGGCGAAGAAAGAACAGCTTCATTATGCACATTTGATGCATTGTTCACAGCAAAAGAATACCATTCATTAGCTAATTGATTTGCTGTGTTAGAAATGGCACTATTCAAACTCTGTTCATCTGCTGGAGCAATAGGACGAATGTATCCCAACAAGGCATTGAAAGGCAACACAAATTTTGCTTTTGTGGAGCGAATCAATACAGTTGAGTAATACAATAGGTCCGGCTCAGGCAGATTAACGCTTTTGTCATCACTGGACCAATCACCAACTTGCAAATTTTCTAATGAGATTCCTAGCGTGGGAACCGGGGGGCCTGGATGAGCTTGGGTTGGGCGAACAGAAGAAACTGCGGGGGGAACTGGTGTCCCCGGAGCCATCTGGCTCGAAACACACGACAACGAAATAGGCCCACTTAAAACACTCATCCCAGGAGCAAGGGAGACCCCCTCTAGCCACAAAGACTCCGAGAAGAGGGACGAACCAACCAGGGAGGCTGAAAGTAGCAAACAAACTGGGATGAGGGTAAACCCTTTTCCTAAAGTTAACTGTTCCCCTGGTGTTGGTGATGGTCGCGCGGTGACTAGACAAGTAACATGGGCAGAAGACGCTGCTGAATTCGGCGGTGACCCTAACTGAGGAAATTCAGCAAGTGGGTTGGAATTTGTACTCGGAACCTCAAAACACATATCTTTATGAGCAAAATATACTCTACGTTTGCTAAAGCGAACACAAGCATCGGTGGCTTCTAAGTGGTTTTGTCCAAACAAAATAGGCCATGCTAAACCTGGCACAACAAGCATGACGAAAGTAGATGAACGACCGTTTGCCCAAGTAATTGGAACTTGCATAGTCCCTACTGCATGAAGGGAAGTAGATGGACTAGCAACAGAAACTTTCAGAGGTTGCTCCAACTTTGTAAAAACAAGTTCCGGACGAGATTTCGCCACTTTTTCGGCGTGTTTTTGGCTGACAAGAGAAACGGAGCAACAACTATCCAAGGGCAAAGGGAGGGAAATCCCTGCGGACGTGATTTTAGTCCATAAAATGTTTTTCTGCGCAAGATCAAGTCCCAAAACATTCAAATTTGCAGGCAAGGAAGTTATTGCGGGCATCCCGAAAAGCTGATCTTGCGATTTAGACTGCGAAGCTGGTGCTGGAGCAGACGGTTGTTCAGATACTTTTAAACCTTTAGCAATTGTTTGCATGGTTTCATGAATTGCAACTAAAA
>REGM01000220.1:510781-525593 GCA_004194415.1 Aurelia aurita | reverse complement strand
CTTTTAGTTTCTATTTAGGATAAATCCTTTCATGTCAATTTCAAAAATTTTGACGCATGTTCAGGTGGTCGACACATATTTTTAAATTGAGTGCTCGGCAAAATAAATACCTTTTCAGCCATAACTTTTGAACCACTTGTTTTATAATAACGAAACAAACATCGTTGATCTCCTCTTGAGAAGGGCTTTCATTTGATGTATAGTTTTTTATTTTTGATGACGTCATCAATAATTCGTTGCTGCGCATGCGTACTTGCGAAAATCCATGTTAAGCTTCATTTTTAGAAAAATTAACAATATCATAGGACGCAGCAGGTTTTTTTATGCACATCTAGCATTTTTTGCGATTTTTTAGACCAATTTGTAACCGATTTTAGGCAAAAAGTTACTTTTTTTGTGAACAAAATAAATAAATGCTGACATCAGCAAAAATATTAAAGATAGGAAGCAAAAATTTTAAAATAAGAATATTAAGGATATAATCTTTGTATGTTTCAAATCTCATATCAATATATTTAACTGATTTCGAGATACAACACGTCAAAGTCCGAGTGGTTTTACCATTTTTTACACCTTATTTAGCAACATTTGCTGACGTCAGCACTTACCCACGTGACATAAACAAAAACAAATGACGTCATCTTGTTTGCAATATCTTGTTTGTTACTTGTGCCAAGTTTCAAGTCTCTAGCACTTATAGTTTTGAGAATAAAGAAGGGGGGCACTTTGTGCCCCCCCCTAGTCTCCCCAGAGTTTCAAAAAGCCTAGTCTGGATAGGGTTAAAATATAAAAAACCTATTTGCAATAATTATGCAATATTTATTTATTATTTATTTAAATTATTTAGGGAGGATGTCTTCTTAGGCTCAGCTAGAGGGCTATTCCACAGTTTTACTCCTCGGAAAGAAGAAATTTTTGCTCATTGCTGAGTTTTTCTTTGGCAACCTTAAGTCAGTCTCCTTATTACTTGGCTATGGGAGGAGCATTCCGAATTTTTAGTGAAAATATTACAAAGGTATTATGGAGCCAACTCATTGAGCGACTTGAAAACCATCGTTTTAGGCTCATTGTCAATGAGTCATTCAATGATCTTCTAGCCCAACCCTTCGATAAGTGGTTTGCTTGGGGTATCACAGCTGCTGTTTGCTCTGGTTCTAGCAGCACGATTTTGAAGCTTTTATAAATGGTAGATTTTTGTAGAACCAGCACAATCCCAAACAGAACAACAGTACCGAACGTGGTGCTCAACAATGCTTATGTGGAGAGTTTTCAAACTTTCCTTGAGCAGAAAGGACTTAGCATGTTTTAAAAGGCCGACGGCCCTGGAGACCTTGGTAGAGACTCGGCATTAACTTTCTGACAAGGTTAATTTGCACTAATAAAGGAGAAATCCGATTGCTAGCAAGCTGATGACGTATTTTATATCCAGTTAATTTACATTCCAAGTAAATCAATTATCAAAGAAAAAAACAAGATTTCAAAGTACACCTTTGGGTGTTATTTGGGATCCTCTGTAAAAACATAGAAACACGAAAGTAGCTTGAGCTCAGAGGTCATATCCTTGTTCACGAAAGTGATATCTCTTCTTGATAATGCGTCTTCTCTACACGCTACACCATACACAATTATTTCATTTATATCTTTAGCCCTTATTGGACTTTGTTACCAACCAAAATCTAGACCAGTGGATATTCGACGGAACCCAAACAGACTTTTGGACCTAGATTTTCCCACTGTGTCCAATTAGGGCTCATTTGATTGGTCTTCAGGGTGCTAAATAACATTTAAGTAGTACTTGCTACTAAGGGACTTTTTAGTTCCAATAAAACTGACTTTTATGCTGATCAGACCACAAATCAAGCAGGGGTCAATCGATGAGGAACATGAACCATGCACATACGCTCTTATGTACACAGTCCATACAAATCTCTAGCAAATATAAAAGATGCCAGAAATGAAAACTGATTAACAGCAGTCATTTTAACTTGGAGATCAAGTGATTACAATTAACTGTCAGAGGAAATTCTCTTGCAAACCTTCCAGCTTCCCTTTTGGATCCAAATCATTATTACTTACAGTACTCCGATGGAAATGGGCTTAAACTGTAGCTTGTCGAATACACTGTCAACAAGCATAAAGCTGAAGATTAAATTTTCAGTCGAAACAAGCAGGGCAGTAACTAGACTTACGACGTGATTCCTTGTATTCGTTCAATAGTTATAATCTGATTTTTTATTTTCTCTCATGTAAGGACTCACATCCAATCAGTAACGAATTGGGGACTAAATTTGATTGAAACCGAATGCCTCGTGAAGCAAAAATTCCTACGCGACCCCCAGCACCTTTTTTTTAAACACAAGGTTCGGGACATTGGAAGATGCTTACATGCATCATATACCCTGAGAAGGAGCATCTATATCCAATAAGAATGCAGGATTCCGTAAGGATTATGTCATATGATTCATATCTTTTATATGAAAGCCGCGGAGATCCTGAAATTAGTCCCCATTTTTTATGCGTTTGGTCTTAAGTCTCAGTTTGAGCGATAACCATCCAATTCAATGAGCGATACTGAGACATATGTAATGAGTAAAGGCAGTAACTTTAAAGCAACAATCTTAGAGATCGGTTTATCAGATTAATTTCTATAATTTTCCAAAATGTACAAGTTTTTTTCCTCATCTGGTAGCTCAATCTCAACCGTCAATTTCTACTTGAAACACGTTCTTTTTTTGTAGATGATGCTGATCTGCTAGATTTCCCATGAAAGCTTCATCCTTGAAGGAATCATCCAGACCAAGAGGAAATCGTATAGTGACCAGTGTATCAGGTTTTGGCACATATTTTAGATTAGGATCCTACAGTCATTTGCCTAGAGAAAATGTATGTGGATCATGATAAGATATATATTCTTTTCTTTATAGCCTAGGTCTCCGACTAGTAATATTTCCGCAAGCAGACTTTGTTCTTAAAGGATTGTATTATCTTTTTGTTACCAAACAATTACGTATTTCACTCCTCACCAGCCCTGCAAGTGTATAAAGGGATGGGATCACCCAAAAGTGATAATCGTTTTGATCTTCAAGGTATGAGTTCCCTTAGGATGAAAAGGAATTTAATTTCCATGATTAACATAATGTTCGTATAGTAAGAACTTGCAAATAAGAAACTATTTTTCTGAAATCAGCCTATTGTGGCTCTTGGCCTTCTGGACCTATTTATTTTTACTTGGAAGTTGTGTTAGATTATCCTGCTTGAAAAATACTTTTTGAAATCGGAACTTGAAAATTTGCATCTTTCTGCCAAACTCAAACGTAAATAGAACAAAAACATGTTGGAATCATTCATTTCAACCAATATGCCAAGTTGCAGTCTCTTATAAAATGGTTTCTTATTTGCGGGTCCTTATTACTGTAATTCGAGTTCCAGTACATAGACACCAAACTTCATGACATGATCTCAAGTAATCAGTTCCCATTCTACCCTTTCAGAACCCTCCAATAGCTGAAAAGAAAGTACAGTCTTTCTTAATAGTTTCAGAGTATGGGAGAGTCCAAAAACTCATACAAGTTTACTCTAATGACATTTCATGTTATTGATAAGTTATGCTCACATCGCTGCCATATAGTTTTGCTATGAATACCTATATTAAAATTTAGCACATTCTCCATGAAACCTAAAGTACTCCCAAAAATTGTGTAGCCCAAAATTGTTTTGGTAATAGAACTGCAATTTTATTGCAAAATACTGCAAACTACAATCTTGGCCAAAAGAGCTGGGACATAGGCAAATTTCAGTGTTGTTGCAGGTTTCCTAAAATATCGAGAAGAAACCGGGCATTTAGGACCTTGTAATCCCCACTCACCCCTAATTCAATGTTGGTAAAGTCGAATGGCGTTTGATTCGAGCAAAATTGAAATGGGGGGAGTGGGGGCACGTAATCAAATGCCGAAGTAGTGCAATTTTGTGATTTGTCCCAAGTATTTTTGCCAAGATTTTAGGTATCATTCGAGAGACCTTAGAGAATGCTACTTAAATCTTGCAAGGGTTATGACATTTTGAGACTTGAGGGGGGCTTAGTCCCTTGGATATTTTTCTGACCTCCTATATATCATTCGAAAGAGCTAGTCTTCGCAAATAGTAATATGAAGTTAGACATAGAGATACTGCTTTGGCTGTTGCCTGTCAGGTTGCACTATGGTCAGTTTTTTGCTCCTATACCTTCTTTATAAAATTAAACAGAAAAAACCTCGACCGGGGTCTATTTTGCAGCTCACAGTTTCAGAAGACACGACTCTTGCGCTGTTCTGCTTATAGATTCCTAATCATAAGACACTATGGTTTTACAAAATGCCAAAGTTGGTTCCAAAATTCGAAAAACGAAAAATGTCACCTAACTCCCAAGGGAGTAAAACCCCCTTAAGTCACCAAAATTTCTTAACCGCTCCAAGATTCAAGTTCCACTCCCTAATTTCTTTCGAATGATACCTAGTTTGCAATATTTTGCAATGCAATGGCAGTTCTATGGCCAAAAACAATTTTGGGCTACAAAATAATTTTTGGGAGTGCTTTAGTTAAATTTCATCATATGAATTCATGTACTTACGAGCAGCACACGCAAGCAGGCAGACACTTCATCATGGCTGAAGCTGGAGAGCTTGTTATCATGAAGAAAAACAGCACAGCACCTGCATTATGGGAGAGAACACTTTTCATTTGACGCCTTTTTCTATTGTTTTTCGAGCTCCCGTTTGCCATGAAGATGATCTCTAGACCAGCAATACCAAAGGCATCATTTTTATCGCAAGCCATGAAGCTAATCTACGAAACTTTACGTGTAAAGGTTTTATTGAAAAATAGATGTTCTTAGGACACTTTGTGTGGTACCACCTCCTAAAAGCAAGAAATGCCTAAAATTAGGTAGACATCTTAGGTAGACAAGATGCTTTCCTCGTAATATTTTTTCATGGGAGGTTGCACTGAAATGAAGTAACATTTATCGTAATTTGTTGCAGCAGTGCCACGATTTCTGTTTGGCGTCCAATTGAGTTACTATATAGAGTAGTTTTAATCAGTGCAACAGCTTGTAATGTCTTAACTTTCTATTCTTGAGTTTGGTATATTTTGTATCTTTCTTTTTTACGTTGTTTAGATCTTTTCTTAAATAGGAGAGGGTATAGTCATTACGTTTTACATATTTAGAAGTCGTAGTTTCATAATAAAAGAAGGCTTTGAGGTTCATTCGCCGTTTTGTGTTGCTGTCAATTCTTTTCCAAATATCTGTAAGAGAGAAATTTCCTGTTTGATTTGCTAACTCAAGCTACAGTTTCAAAGTAGTTTCTTGCGTATCTTTTGAAGGTAGTTTCTGACCATGTACTTCTTTGTATTGTATCATGAAATCATATATATACCGGGTGTCCCAAAAAAAGTATAAGCGTTTGAACAGTTCCTGCGGAGGAGCCTCACTTCCGACATTTTTTTAACGTGATGATACAGATGAGATCTTAACTTGGAATTTGGGACCTCACATGCTCAAATTGGTTGAGTATCAAGCGGATTAATTCACTTAAACACGCAAAATTTCTGAGGCAGCCTAAGACAGATGACTATTGAATATTGCTACTACAATCTATGCATAATTTGAAAGTGTGTTTGAGGCAGATCAACCATCAACCTTTCTATTCTTAATAGTTTGTTGATCAATTGAACTATTATATCATTTAGAAAAAGTGACAAGAAAAGATGCAGTTACACTTTCACAGTTCACTGAGTAACTTTGTTGGACTGAAGGAACTTTCACAAGTAGTGTGTTGTACCACGAACGGTGCTTCTCACCCAACTTCGTTTCTTTTATGATTGTTCAGTCATAAAAACGAAATATTCAGGCTTTTGAATTAGTGAAAATATAGTTCATTTTAATAGCTTAACAAACTTTCAAAAAATAACTTATTGTTGAGCTGCACCAAAAACTCTTTCAGATTACGCATAGATAGTAGTAGCATAATTCAATAACCATCTGTCTTAGGCTGCCTCAAACATTTGCCTGTTTAGGTGAATTATTCTACAAATATAAATCCGATTTGGTCATGCGAGGTCGCAAATTGCAAGTTGGGATCTCATCTATATCATGAAGGTTGAATACAAAACTTCGAAAATAAGGCTCCTCCACAGCAACTGCTCAAACGCCAAAAAAAGTATACAGATTTGGTCAACACTAACGATCAGAGTTTAGCATGAATCAATCCGAAATCATTTTTAAAACATTACTCGGTAGTTAACTTGAACATAGATACCTTGTTTGTTGACATTGGTGCTTTGAGAGTAGAGATATAAATCTTCAAAGGACAAATTTGCCACCACCTCCCAACCAGAGCTTTGGCGTTTTGGCCTAAGCAATATCCACAATTTGTTTCACTTAAAATGAATAAAGTTTACTTCGGAGCTCCCTTGATGATAAGCGTCACGTAAATTATATTTTGTGAAACGCATTTGTTGTGCAGTTTTTTATTTTTCTCCTCCTGGTTCAAATTTTTCCAAGTCTATTGTTGATTTATTCGCTGTGCTTTAAGAATTTGCTTAGGCCAAAACGCCAAAGCTCTGGTTGGGAGGTGGAGGCAAATTTGTCCTTTGAAGATTAATATCTCTACTCTCAAAGCACTAATGTCAACAAACAAGGTATCTATGTTCAAGTTAACTACTGAGTAATGTTTTAAAAATGATTTTGGATTGATTCATGCTACATTCTGATCGTTCGGGTTGATCAAATCTGTATACTTTTTTTGGGACACCCGGTATATCTCCTGACTTCTCCTGACGTTGACCACGGTGTCGAAACGCGTCGAGAATAGCTGAAAAGAATAAAAGAATTAAAGAACTTCAAATCGTCTTTTTCTTGTGTACATCTTATATATATACTATAGGTAACAGATTTTATCGGGGCTAGCGATAACAATTTAGGTCGAATCAGTCCCTAATAATTTTTGAAGTACTCCTCGATAGTTAACTTGAAAATAAATACCTTGTTTGTTGCTATTGGTGCATTGAGAGTTCGAATATTAATCTGGAAAGTCCAAATTTGCCTCCACCTCCAAACCAGAGCTTTTGGGTTTTGGCCTAAGATGTTAGCATGCTGTGTTGTGGACTGCACCTTCAACAAATCTTTACCATGTTTTGTTTCGATAAAATTTTTAATTTCATTGTCAATCTTGTTAAATTTCTTCTCATAGTTACTACTTCTTAATAGCAACAATTCTGCTTCTTGGTGTAACTTTTGTTTTGCATATTTCAAACGGAGTTCGTATTCTTGTTTGGTTTCATCTGGATGATGTTTGGGAACTAGGCACTTTCGTATTGTAATGTCATTTCTATTGTAGCATTCATTGTATATCTTGACGATGTTTTTGTTCTTTAGGTAGTAATAGAAAGCTATTTTTCGTTTTCTCTTCATCTTACGCAAGTTGTAAGAATATCTTGATGGTTGTTGCTGTTTTCGTGCAGCTCTTGTTTCTTCTAACCGTACGCTTTCTTCTAGTGTTTTGGTCATTTTCAGGATAACTTCTGTCAAATTGTTGTCTTCTGGTATTTTCTTATCTAATAATAAAGTCGCTGCTTCTCTTATTTGCCTTATAACCACGAGATAAAAGGATGTTTGACCCGATGATAGCTTTGTTACATCTTGTTGGTCTTCTAAACCTTTCTGGTTTTTGTTTTCTGCCATCTCTTATGAGCAAGGGTAGATATATGTCAAAACGAAAATAATACAATACGCAAGTAAGAATATAAGTCGAAACACAGAAGACAGCACTAACCCTACTGAGATTTAGTAAGTTTAACTTTGTATCATAGAGCAATGAAACTGTAACAATTTTGACATCCTATATTTAGCACTGTCTCCATGGTTACCAAGTTGTCATCTGAAATTCTGTGAAAATTAACTTTATATCTCTCTTATTCTTTTTTAATTGGTCCAATTAAACTCAAATCTTGATTTACATATATTTTAATCTATATTTTCCATTTCTGTAGGAAAAGTTAAGTTTGATGAACTTTTAACATGCTTTCATTTTTATGACGTCATTTGACATCATGATGATTATTATGCCCTAGCAACAACAACAACAACGATAATTGAATTAAAATTCTAAATAATCATTGTTTATATGATGAATAACATTTGTGCCAAGTTAGGTGGTCATATCTGATATAACAACTGAAATAAATAGGGGGGCAGAATCCGCCCCCCCCCCAGGCATTGAGTGTTTCAAAACGCCCAGGTCAGATAGGGTTAACAAAAACAATTCGTTTATTTTTGCGACTAGTTTCGTCTGTTCATGAAAACTCTTCAGGCTCAAATGATAAATTTACAGTGGCGATAGAATTTTATAGGCATATTTATGTCAATTAATTAATATGACGTCAGATTTTAAGTAATTTCGAAGCTCAGTTTGCGTCTGACTAGATAGATAGATAGATAGATAGATAGATAGATAGATAGATAGATAGATAGATAGACAGATAGATAGACAGATAGATAGACAGATAGATAGATAGATAGATGTATATCTGTTTATCTATCTATCTATCTATCTATCTATCTATATCTATCTACTAGTTAGCACTGGAAGAAAAAATAATATATATATATCTATACCTATACCTATATATATATCTATCTACTAGTTAGCACTGGAAGAAAAATAAATGCGCAAAAGATCAACTTAACGCTTGCTTTCTTATGTTGTTGTATCTTCTTCAATCGTACACTATATATTAATTCGGTCTGGACCCAGACATACAGAAGAGACTTCAAGAAACAGGAGGCACCTGAAATGAAACGCAATCCAGCAAAGAAACAACGAGGAATGCAACTCACTCGACAAAAGAAAAACAAATGGCGATGGATGCCTGGAGACGAAGCGAAGCAAACCATAGGCGAAGCTCGTAATCTGAAGTCAAACAAAGAGCATCACAGCGTCAACAACAAACAACAGCAACAACAACGGCATAACACAGATTTACAATCTGACGTCAAAGGACAAGAAGACAACACAACAAAGAAAGAAACAAAGCAACAGACAACTGCTACAACAACGACAACGACAACGACAAAACACCAATTAACAATCTGATGTCAAAGGACAATGAACAGGAACACAACACAACACAACAACGAAAGAAACATAACTTTATTAAACCCTATAAGAACTATAACGATACAGTTTAACTGCATAACCTTATATGGACTTAGCTTCTGCTAAAAATAGAGGTTACACTTTAAAATTTAGTCAGTTGCTTTGAAGATGCCCTAGTGGGCGAAACTAGTTAGCACTGGAAGAAAAATTAATGCGCAAAAGATCAACTTGACGCCTGCTTTCTTATGTTGTTGTATCTTCTTCAATCGTACACTATATATATATATGAAAATAGACACCTATAGAACAACCAAACGCTTATAAACAATGGTTAGCCACTATGCAAAACTCCATTGAAACAGCTAGATTAGCAGGTTAAATGCATTTACTAAGTAAAAGAGCATGGTTTCTTTCTTTGTTGTGTTGTCTTNAGTGGGCGAAACTAGTTAGCACTGGAAGAAAAATTAATGCGCAAAAGATCAACTTGACGCCTGCTTTCTTATGTTGTTGTATCTTCTTCAATCGTACACTATATATATATATGAAAATAGACACCTATAGAACAACCAAACGCTTATAAACAATGGTTAGCCACTATGCAAAACTCCATTGAAACAGCTAGATTAGCAGGTTAAATGCATTTACTAAGTAAAAGAGCATGGTTTCTTTATCGAAAATAGCTTCAAATAGTTAACACTTGTAACAAAAGCTTAAATAAGTACAATATGAAAATAGACAACCAATGGATCAATTGTGGTGAACCGCTATGAACAACATCTTTAAATAACAACATTAACAAAGTTCAAGACATCTAAAGACATTTCTAAAATAAAACAGATGTTATTCTCTCTAGGAAATTGCTTTAACTAGTTAAAAGATGACAGAAACGCTTAAATTAGTCCTATATATGAAAATAGACAACTATAGAACAACTAAACACTTATAAACAATGGTTAGCCACTATGCAAAATTCCATTCAAACAACTAGATTGTCAAGTTAAATGCATTTACTAAGTAAAAAAAACATCGTTTCTTTATCGAAAATAGCTTCAAATAGTTACAACATGTAACAAAAGGTTACATAAGGAAAATATGAAAATAGACATCCAATTAATCAATTATGGTGAACCGTTATGAACATCACCTTTATATAACTACATTTAGTAAGTTATAGACATCTAAAAACATTTCTTAATTAAACCAGTTATTCTTCTTTGTAGGAAATTGCTTTAACTAGTTAAAAGATGACAGAAACGCTTAAATTAGGCCTATATATGAAAAAAGACACAACCAAACGCTTATAAACAATGTTTAGCCACTATGCAAAACTCCATTGAAACAACTAGATTAGCAAGTTAAATGCATTTACAAAGTAAAAAAACATAGTTTCTTTATCGAAAATAGCTTCAAATAGTTAAGACTTGTAACAAAAGGTTAAATAAGGACAATATGAAAATATACATCCAATGAATCAATTATGGCAAACTAATATGAACAACACCTTTAAATAACTACATTTAGTAAGTTATAGACTTCTGAAGACATTTCTTAATTAAACCAGTTATTCTTCTTTGTAGGAGATTGCTTTAACTAGTTAAAAGATGACAGAAACGCTTAAATTAGGCCTATATATGAAAAAAGACACAACTAAACACTTATAAATAATGGTTAGCCACTATGCAAAACTCCATTGAAACAACTAGATTAGCAAGTAAAATGCATTTAATAAGTAAAAAAACATAGTTTCTTTATCGAAAATAGCTTCAAATAGTTAAGACATGTAAAAAAAGGTTAAATAAGGACAATATGAAAATAGACATCCAATGAATCAATTATGGTAAACCAATATGAAAAACACCTTTAAATAACTACATTTAGTAAGTTATAGACTTCTAAAGACATTTCTTAATTAAACCAGTTGTTATTTTTTGTAGGAAATTGCTTTAACTAGTTAAAAGATGACAGAAACGCTTAAATTAGTCCTGTATATGAAAATAGACACCTATAGAACAAATAAACTCTTATAAACAATGGTTAGCCACTATGCAAAACTCAATTAAAACAACTAGAGTAGCAAGCTAAATGCATTTACTAAGTAAAAGAGCATGGTTTCTTTATCGAAAATAGCTTCAAATAGTTAAAACATGTAACAAAAGCTTAAATAAGGTCAAAATAAAAATAGACATCCAATGAATCAATTATGGTAAACCAATATGAACAACACCTTTAAATAACTACATTTAGTAAGTTATAGACTTCTAAAGACATTTCTTAATTAAAACAGTTGTTATTCTTTGTAGGAAATTGCTTTAATTAGTTAAAAGATGACAGAAACGCTTAAATTAGTCCTGTATATGAAAATGGACACCTATACAACAACTAAACGCTTATAAACAATGGTTAGCCACTATGCAAAACTCCATTCAAACAACTAGGTTGTCAAGTTAAATGCATTTACTAAGTAAAAGAGCATGGTTTCTTTATCGAAAATAGCTTCAAATAGTTAAAACATGTAACAAAAGCTTAAATAAGGACAATATGAAAATAGACAACCAATGGATCAATTATGGTGAACCGCTATGAACAACACCTTTAAATAACTACATTTAGTAAGTTATAGACTTCTAAAGACATTTCTTAATTAAAACAGTTGTTATTCTTTCTAGGAAATTGCTTTAACTAGTTAAAAGATGACAGAAACGCTTAAATTAGGCCTATATATGATAATAGACACATTTAAAAGCTAATAACCAATGTCCATTACTACTACTATCCATTGAAACAACTAAATTAGCAAGTAAAATGCATTTACTAAGTAAAAGAGCGTGGTTTCTTTATCGAAAATAGCTTCAAATAGTTTAAACATGTAACAAAAGGCTAAAAAAGGACAATATAAAATAGACATCCAATGAATCAATTATGGTGAACCGCTATGAACAACACCTTTAAATGACTACATTTAGTAACTTATACACTTCTAAAGACATTTCTTAATTAAAACAGTTGTTATTCTTTCTTAGAAATTGCTTTAACTAATTAAAAGATGACAGAAACGCTTAAATTAGGCCTATATATGAAAAAGACACAACAAAACGCTTATAAACAATGGTTAGCCACTATGCAAAACTTCATTCAAACAACTAGATTGTCAAGTCAAATGCATTTACTTATTAAAAGAGCATGGTTTCTTTATCAATAATAGCTTCAAATAGTTAAAACATGTAACAAAAGCTTAAATAAGGACAATATGAAAATAGACAACCAATGGATCAATTATGTTGAATCGCTATGAACAACACCTTTAAATAACTATATTTAGTAAGCTTTATACTTTTAAAGACATTTCTTAATTAAAACAGCTGTTATTTCTTCTAGGAAATTGCTTTAACTAGTTAAAAGATGACAAAAATGCTTAACATTGTCCTATATATGAAAATAGACACCCATAGAACAACTAAACGCTTATAAACAATGGTTAGCCACTATGCAAAACTCCATTGAAACAACTAGATTGTCAAGTTAAATGCATTTACTAAGTGAAAGAGCATGATTTCTTTATCGAAAATAGCTTCAAATAGCTAAAAAATGTAACAAAACTTTAATAAAGATAATATGAAAATAGACAATCAATTGACCAATTTATGGTGAACTGCTATGGACAATATCTTTAAATAACAACATTTACTAAGTTATAGATTTCTAAAGACATTTCTTAATTAAAACAGTTGTTATTCTTTGTAGAAAATTGCTTTAACTAGTTAAAAGATGACTGAAACGCTTAAATTAGCCCTGTATTTGAAAATAGACACCTATAGAATAAGAAAACGCTTATAAACAATGGTTAGCCACTATGCAAAACTTCATTCAAACAACTAGATTGTCAAGTCAAATGCATTTACTTATTAAAAGAGCATGGTTTCTTTATCAAAAATAGCTTCAAATAGTTAAAACATGTAACAAAAGCTTAAATAAGGACAATATGAAAATAGACAACCAATGGATCAATTATGTTGAATCGCTATGAACAACACCTTTAAATAACTATATTTAGTAAGCTTTATACTTTTAAAGACATTTCTTAATTAAAACAGCTGTTATTTCTTCTAGGAAATTGCTTTAACTAGTTAAAAGATGACAAAAATGCTTAACATTGTCCTATATATGAAAATAGACACCCATAGAACAACTAAACGCTTATAAACAATGGTTAGCCACTATGCAAAACTCCATTGAAACAACTAGATTGTCAAGTTAAATGCATTTACTAAGTGAAAGAGCATGATTTCTTTATCGAAAATAGCTTCAAATAGCTAAAAAATGTAACAAAACTTTAATAAAGATAATATGAAAATAGACAATCAATTGACCAATTTATGGTGAACTGCTATGGACAATATCTTTAAATAACAACATTTACTAAGTTATAGATTTCTAAAGACATTTCTTAATTAAAACAGTTGTTATTCTTTGTAGAAAATTGCTTTAACTAGTTAAAAGATGACTGAAACGCTTAAATTAGCCCTGTATTTGAAAATAGACACCTATAGAATAAGAAAACGCTTATAAACAATGGTTAGCCACTATGCAAAACTTCATTCAAACAACTAGATTGTCAAGTCAAATGCATTTACTTATTAAAAGAGCATGGTTTCTTTATCAAAAATAGCTTCAAATAGTTAAAACATGTAACAAAAGCTTTAATAAGGACAAAATGAAAATAGACAACCAATTGATCAATTTTAGTGAACCGCTATGTACAACACCTTTAAATAATTATATTTAGTAAGCTTTAAACTTTTAAAGACATTTCTTAATTAAAACAGCTGTTATTTCTTCTAGGAAATTGCTTTAACTAGTTAAAAGATGACTGAAACGCTTAAATTAGCCCTGNAAAAGGTTAAATAAGGAAAATATAAAAATAGACAATCAATGGGTCAATTATGTTGAATCGCTATGAACAACACCTTTAAATAACTACATTTAGTAAGTTATAGACATCTAAAGACATTTCTTAATTAAAACAGTTGTTATTCTTTGTAGAAAATTGCTTTAACTAGTTAAAAGATGACTGAAACGCTTAAATTAGCCCTGTATTTGAAAATAGACACCTATAGAATAAGTAAACGCTTATAAACAATGGCTAGCCACTATGCAAAACTTCATTCAAACAACTAGATTGTCAAGTCAAATGCATTTACTTATTAAAAGAGCATGGTTTCTTTATCAAAAATAGCTTCAAATAGTTAAAACATGTAACAAAAGCTTTAATAAGGACAAAATGAAAATAGACAACCAATTGATCAATTTTAGTGAACCGCTATGTACAACACCTTTAAATAATTATATTTAGTAAGCTTTAAACTTTTAAAGACATTTATTAATTAAAACAGCTGTTATTTCTTCTAGGAAATTGCTTTAACTAGTTAAAAGATGACTGAAACGCTTAAATTAGCCCTGTATTTGAAAATAGACACCTATAGAATAAGTAAACGCTTATAAACAATGGCTAGCCACTATGAAAAACTCCATTGAAAGAACTAGATTAGCAAGTTAAATGCATTTACTAAGTAAAAGAGCATGGTTTCTTAATCGTAAATAGCTTCAAATAGTTAAAACATGTAACACAAGCTTAAATAAGGGCAAAATGAAAGTAGACAACCAATTGATCAATTATGGTGAAC
>REGM01000220.1:444219-454223 GCA_004194415.1 Aurelia aurita | reverse complement strand
GTAGCGGGGACGTGCCATTTTTTAGGGGTACTTTTTTATTGACAAATACGGAATTATGGGTATACATTTTCACCAAAGTGGGTAGGCACACGGAATTATGGGTATACATTTTGAGAAATATTGAAAAGGACAAGAATCATATGATGAAGAATGTATTTTGACACGTCCCCGCTACACATTTTGACACGTCCCCGCAAGCAATGTGATAAATCTGGCAATCTTTACAAACTACAATGTTGTGTCTGCATATCTTGTGATTCTGTCTTTGTCAAATGTTTGATTACACACCATACTTTTCTGCAAGGTAGAAGGTTACTTGTTGACCACATCAACATTTTACCATATCTTGTTCCAAGAGGGTCTACTTTGCAAATGAAAGCTCATATAAACGGTAAACAGCACTTAAGCAGAACAGCAAGGCTGAATTTCAAAGGATTAAAGACATTTCTTCCTCGTTTAAGCCCACTGCCAAGAAGAGCTGACTAGAAACTAGCAAGCAACAACCTCTCAATGTCTGTGAAGGGTTTTTTTAGCAAGAAAGTCACATACGGAAATGGAACATTTCATTTAAATTTACTTTTAAATGACCATCTTGGTTGGAGGAGTAGATGATTTCGACCCTTCATGGTACCCTGTTCCATTAACCACCATGGTGCATTCTATGTTTAGTCTTAGTCCACACCGAAGATTTATGCCCAGACAATGGGAGAACAATAGAAAGTTGTGACTGTATGCCAAAGATCTTCGGGCCTAAGTGCATGGAATATGCACCCTGGATTAGCCATATCTTTTTATCTGGGTTGTGATGTTGTTTATCATCCAATCAAGCCAAATATATGGAGGGATGGTCTGTTTTTCATTGAAGATTTCAATAACTGACAAAATATGTTCTCTGCAAACAGCTAGTACAAATGTTGCTCCATAATATACCATGTAAATTCTGTTCATGAGAATTGTTGTCATTCAACCAGACGACACCATTAACAGGCCTATAAATATATATACCACAACATGAAACACTTTCTCTGCTGGATGCTCTGTCTACTCGTTTGCTCGTTTGTGTGGTGCGACCAATCAATACCATGAGCTGCACCATTTTCTCCTTTATGACAGTGTCATGTCTCTATATCCTTGTCACTGATAATTTACTTCGTTTCTTCGTCTACTTACCCACCACACCAGACAGACCCAAAACCTGGACTGTTGAATTTGATTATTATTGATTGATTGACTGATTGATTAGTTGATTGCAATACATCGTTTTCATTCAGTCATCCAAAAGAGATCATTTGATCAAAGCGAGGGCAAAGAGCTCAAATTTGAATTGAAAACGCCAAAGCTCTGGTTTGGAGGTGGAGTCAAATGTGAACTTTAAAGAATAATATTTCATCTTAGGAAGCAAAAATATCAACCAGCAAGGTATCTATGTTCAAGTTAACTTTTCAGGACTAGATTAAAACTTATTGCGAATTGATTGGAGCAAAATTGGCATTGCTAGGAGTTGCTAGGCCAGAGATCAAATTTGTTATCTTTCATTTGGGAGGAGCCTGTGAAATTTGAAGATTCATGTTTGCCAAACTTACAATTGCTATGCATTTGCTACGAAGATAGACCAGAAGGCTACATGTTTGCTACCACAAGCATTACAACTGTGCAAGGACTTGAAGTTTTGTGCCACATAAACTTAGAATTTGATGATTGTATGTATTGCCAGAGAATGAAAAAGAAGAACTTAGTCTAATGAAAACAATCAACACTCTTCTTGTAAAGACAAGCAGGAATAATCAGCGGGGCACTATAACTGAACATCAGCACAGCTCTTTTAGTGAGACATTTACAGAGACAGTAGAACCAAGCATTTCCAACAATGGAGATCGAAGATCAACCAGAAGGAGAACAGCGACTGATCATTTACACGGATGTGTGGTATGAGTGTTGTAGAAATAGTTAATTTGAGATACATTTACTGTACAGGTTAAACATAAGGTTGATTGTTTTGGCACGTTTGGTGACACGGAATTATGGGTCCCTTTTTTCAAATAGTGACCCGGAATTATGGCCCCAGTCTTGTTCTCATAATGGCACTTCCCTACCACTTTACCCCAAAAGATACCCCCCGAGCTGTGATTTTGGCCAATTTTCTACTTTAAGACGCCACTGTGACGTCATAGGGCGTGGCAACCAAACCCAAATTGTGCTACTTGTTGCAACCTAATTGGTCTATAAATGTGCCAAGTTATACCGAATTCTGGTTAGTCTAAGGCTGTTTTCAGAGGGGGGGATGGAAAGCACCCCCCATAAATGGTAGCTTGAAAAAAGCCCATATGGATTGGGGTTAAGTTGCTAAACAACTTTGGTGTATAACTATCAACAACACCTTTAAACAACAAGAGTTGGTAAGTTTCAGGCTTTAAAAGACATATGTTAATCAAACAATCATGTTTCTTTATAAGAACTAGTTTTGAATAGTTCAAGCATGACCAAAGCAGTAAAATTAAGACATTTTCAAACTAGACAAATACTGCTGCGTTAAATTGTTAAGCACCAGCTTTGTTTGTAGAAGTATGAACAAAACCTGTTAAAAACAAAATACGGTGAAAGTTTGACTTTTTAAGACATTGGTCAATGAAAAAATATCTTTATTAAAATTGTTATATTTTCCTAGCAAAAACATAAGCAGAGCTATAATTTTAAAATATTGTCAAACTAGACAAACATGTTTCCATTAAGTTCCTAAGCAACTTTGATGTATAACTATCAACAACACCTTTAAACAACAAGAGTTAGTACAATTTAGGCCTTTAAAGACATATGTTAATCAAAACAATCGTTTTTCTATATAAGAAATAGTTTTGAATAGTTAAAACATGACCAAAACATTAAAATGTTGACATTGTCAAAGTATGCAATCTCTGTTCCATTGAATTGATAAGCAGCTTTGCTTGTAGAAATATGAAAAACAACTGTTACAAACAAAATACGGTAAAATTTTGACTTTTAAAGACATTGGTCAATCAAAACAAATCTTTATTATTAAAATTGTTATATTTTCCTGGCAAAAAAAAATAAGCAGAGCGGTAATTTTAAAACAATGTCAAACTAGACAAACACGTTTCCATTAAATTCCCAAGCAACTTTGGTGGATAACTATCAACAACACCTTTAAACAACAATAGTAAGTAAGATTTACGCTTTTAAAGAAATGTGTTAATCAAGACAATCGTTTTTCTTTATAAGAACTTGTTTTGAATAGTTAGAACACGACCAAAAAAGTAAAATTAAGACATGGTCAAACTAGACAATCGCTGTTCCATTAAATTATTAACATAAGAAAATACAGTAATTTTAAGACATTGTCAATCTAGACACTCACGCTTCCGTTGAATAGGTCGAAAAATTTGGTATATAGCTATCAACAACACCTTTAAACAACAATAGTTAGCAAGTTTTAGGCTTTTAACGACATATGTTAATCAAAACAATAATTTTTATAGTGATTAAGGACATCATTTTGTGTTAGTAAAATAAGAATATCAATACGACGGTTTGTAACACAATACTTTAAGGGGTGCCAAGTCATCTATAATTGCCTTAACTTGAAGTCAACTGTTCTTGCAATTTCACTCTCCATGATCAAATGCTCAACACTGCAAGATTTGTTAGCTTGTCTTGAGTCATTGTACTTCACAATAAAGTTTTTGATAAACTTGAGTTTGCTGAAAGAACGCTCTACAACAGATGCAGCTGTCACAGGCAAGGTTATGACACTTATTGTTAGACAATAGTTAGAGAGATGTAGATGTAGATTTAGGCTTTTAAAGACATGTGTTAATCAATACAATTGGTTTTTCTTTATACGAACTAGTTTTGAATAGTTAAAACATGACCAATACAGTAAAATTATGACACAAAGAAACGAAAAAGTAGTGATAATCCATCACAAATGCATCATTGGAGTGTTTTTAACCCTATTTTGGTTGGTGGGGGGCAAATTTGCCCTCCCTCGTAGATTTATTCTGATAACTCCACAAGGTTAAAAAGTACAACAACGAAACTCTCTGACTTTTAGCAACTACCTAATGTGCAAGTACTGATACAGTTTCATTGAAATATTTTGACAAATGAGGGGGAGGGAGGCAATTTTCCGGGACTGACCCTGTCAAATTGCAAATTCTCAAATCTCAATTCTCGCGAAAAAAGTAGCAAAATCGCAAGATTTTGCTAATTTAATTGCAGAGTAGTGATATTTGATGTATTCTATCATAATTTTCTACCCTGGGTACCAGACTCTCAAAAAAAATGAGAGTCTGGTTCAGTGCGCCCCTAACCTCGTCCTGATGTGTCCATATTGACCAATCAGGAGCCTACATACAATATCCGTGTAGGTGCAAATGTCACAGCGAAACAATAGCAATTACGTGAAATAAGCTCCGAGGTAAAACGCAGAACATTAATTCAGTTATTGATGGATTGATTTTGTAAGATGGCGACCGCGACTGCACGATTGAGTTTAAAGATACTGTCAGAAATGTAATCAAATAGTTTTTCCAAGTGTTGTGGAACTTAACGGAGAACAGTTTAAATCGTTGGAAGCGTTATTTATCGACAGACGAGACACATTCGCCATATATATTGCCAACTGGATTCGGAAAGTCACTTATAGTTAGGCCTATAATATATTTCAAGCAGAGCTAAGAGAAAGTCAGGCCAAGAGAAACCAGTAGGAATTGTAATATTCAGCAGAAAATCTGGTCCAATTCAAANACTGAATTTTGTTTAAGACTTTGTTAATCGTTTTCCACATCTCCTTGGGGTTATTGGAATTCTCATCTATCAAGTTTCTATAGTAGCCCTCGACAGCTCTTCGGAGTTCACTGGTCACCCTGTTCTTAGTCGTTTGTACTCAAGCCATATAGAACGGTCTTTTTCAGCTCTTTTCTTAGTCCGGTCTCTCTCGCGTATCAAGTTCTTGATATGGGGAGTTATCCAGGGAGAGGGTGCATGCCTCGTTATGTTTTTTCGTGTTTTTAACGGTGCATGCACATCTAAGATTGAGTGAAAAAGATCGTAAAAATTATTTTCCATTACATTCGGATCATCCCAGGCGGTGGACGCAGCCATTTCCCAGTCAACACTTTGTAGATCTAACAGAAAAGCTTCTCGATCATAATTTCTCATACTGCGAAATTCAGTCTTAATCTGCTTCCTTGTGACCTGGAGTTTGGCATTAAGTTTTCTGACGCCATAGATCATGTAATGATCTGTCATGCCAATTTTTATGACACCAGAGTTGGAAATAAAACTTGGTCTGCTCGTGGAGAGATGATCAATTATTGTTTTGGTGGTACTAGTCTCTCCATTATAGCTCGTTGTAGTAGCTACTGTTGTAAAGTCGGTGATCAGTTGTTCAAACTGAAATTCTGAATAAATTAGTTGTAGCTTCCTTGTGTTGCAGTCCTTTGGCTTTTTTTAATCAGAATTTGCATCACCAACAAGAATAATTTCCTTACCTTCTGCGTCTAACTGTTTTATAAGTTTTTGCAGAGCCTCAAAGGTGGAAACATCTGTACTCTCGGTAGGTGGACGGTACCAACAAAACACAATGTAACTCTTAGCGTGCTTGGGGGTTATTTCAATCCCTACAATCTCTAAATTGGGGTCTTTGACGTCGTCTCTTTCGTGATGGGGAAGGGTGTTTTTTTATATAAATAGCTACGCCACCCTCTGAGGTGTCCCTATCTTGTCTATAGATATCATATCCCTCAATTTAAACCTCACAGTCCTGTATGTCTTTTTTCAACCTGGTTTCATTGAGACCAAGAATATCTAATTGATGGTCGTGCATTAATTTAGCTACCTCTACCTTGTGTTCTAGTCTTTATAAGTCTATGTTCTAGTCTAAGTAAATTTCTGGTCTATGTTGCCCATTTTCTGGCTAGCACTCTGACCATGGTTGAAAATCTCTGATGTGAAATAAAACATCTTATCAACACATTTCAGCATATCAGGATAGCCATTTGCAATTACATCGGAGAAGTTCCTGTGGGGTTCTTGTGCTGTGAGTAAGGCCATTTTGGTACACATTTCCGTTTTGATCGTTATGCGTAACAAAGGTCACCTATGAGCAGTTATATTTACGTTGAACACCACGCGTTGCTAAACTGCCTTGCTTTGTCCAAACAGTCTTATTTTGATATCTGTATCACAGTATACGATATCAGTTACCAGTTATCTGTATCACAGCAAACTAAACCTTGAAAAAACCTTGTTAGCCAAATCATAAATCTGAGGTCTTATGGTCTGCAGGGGCGTAACTAGACCCATATGCTTGGAGGGGTGAAATGGTTTTTGCCCTGCAAAACTGAGTGGTGCCCTGCAGACCTCAAAGCACACGTTCGTCTATAGGTTGGTAGTAAAGGCTTTTTCGATGTCCATTTTTCGTTTAATGATAATTGTCTAGGCAACAAAAAACCAAATTTAAAACTTAACTGCCTATGAAATACAGAGACCGCGGAGCATATTTTGGATTGATGGGGCTAGAAAGCAGTGGGAAACTCTGAGGGGGTCTGGGGGCGAAGCCCCCAGAAAAATTTTCTCGACCACGCCCTCTACTTTGGCTATAAATGCAACCAACGCCCTTTTCATAGCTAGAAACGCCTTAGAAAAGATCTTCATTAGTAGCATATTCAACAACTAAATCACCATAAAATCATAAAATCATCGATGAATAAAGTGTACAGTATTGCAATATTTCATCTGATGGCGAAAGGTTCATGTACCACGTACCACGGAGCGTCTTTTGGATTACGGGCAAGGGCCTGAAAGGAATGCCCCGCTTTAATCTTTTATGTTATAAAGTTAAGAATTTCGTAATCTCGCGGAATTATTACATTTAATGTAGATAACACAGTCATACTCGCGTAAGTCGGGTTCGCATAATTCGGATATTTGCATAAGTCGGAAAAAAATGAAGAGACTTGAAAGTCCTATCCGCATTTTTCTTTTCAAATTAGTTCGCATAAATCGGAGTTTGTGCAAGTCGTATTGTTTTTCTTGGTCAGAAGCGATCGGATTTTTGCGAGTTTGGCTGTATGGAAACATAAAATTTCAAAATTTCTTAACGAAATCCACAAGTTGCATTTAAAAGAGTGTTCTACTCCCTTCATATTTGTCTTATTATAAAAATTTTTCTCGTTGCCCTGCGAGATAATCAATTGCCCTGCGAAATCCACTATATTTGAGATTGGGGGGGGTGTCACACCCCTCCACACCCCCCACGATATTCGCCCCTGGGTCTGGGGTCGCATGGTCGTATAGTCTGGGGTCGTATGGTCTGGGGTCGTGGGGTCGTAGGTTCCAGTTGAAAGAACATCCCATTATTGATGGATCAGGAGAATAAATGGCAGTTAATTGCCTGGTTAGCTCTGTCGACGGAGAACAATTTAGGCTATCGTATAGGCGAATCCTTCCTCCAATAGAAGTGGACGTGATGAAATGATGTTTTTCAGTGTGGTGAATGTGAATAGCTGGAAATGGATCATGAACCAGAAGGCCGGTCGCATAGTTCTTTTCCTTGAGTAAAAAAAATTGCTTTTTCAGTATAACTTGAATCTAGTGCTCTAATCCATATATTTTGCTCATTATTTGCGCAGGCGGTACTGTTCAACGTGCTTTGATTACGTTGCTTCTTTAATCGATAACTTGTGGAGTTTCTTATTTTTTCTTCTATGGATCTTTTTGTGTCCCGTCTTCATCAAAATCATCCAAACATTGTAAAAGTTAGTCTTATCTTGCATCGCTACTCACGGTAGATTTCAATTCATAGAGATACTTAATTTTTCATAATTTAAGTTCAGTAATGTTTGTTTCATAATGTTCCAAAATGACATCAACAACCTTGGCTGAATTATACTACTTTCAACTATAACAAATCTTCACAAAGGAATAGCAATGAATATATAATAAAATGTGTTCCAGTGTTGACCCAGTTGAAAGCTCATCAAGTACGGATATATTTCTAGGTGTTTTATCAAGTTTAGCCTTTGGGATCGGAGGTTATTTCGTTAGCGATTTTGTTTCTTTTGGATTTCATTGAGATAAGTTGTATGTAATCTTAAAGCTCCTTTCCTGCCATTTTTAATATGTAGTTAATTCAAACAGTGTTTACTTTTAACTAATGAGTAAAAAATTGACCAAAGTTATTCTTCAGGAGAAATAATCAGGAACGTGCCCTTTTTCTGGTTTCGACCCCTGCCCTTCAAAATTTCTAGTTGCGCGCCTGGCCGCTTATCGAAGCGAGATAAAACAAATGTGTTGATTAGTTTCGAGAAGAAAGTTTGGAATTACTTCACTCTCTATGTGTTGTGCAAACTGGAAGGGATACAGAGAGGAGCTGGCTCTCGACGGTCCTGATTGGATGTACTAATTTGCGATTTTGAAGATTTTCAACAAAGCAATTTTTTTCATTAATATTTCACGAATTTTGCTTCTATGGTACAATAAAATGATTGTATTTACAAATTTCTGACTTCAACATTTTTATTTATTATAGATGAAATTGCGCTTCTAATTTGCAAAAGAATAATTGCATTTATTAATTTCAGATTTCCCGATTTTCAGTCTATTGAGCTGCTTCCATAAAATGTTATGAATCGTGCTTCTATGTTAAAACATAATGATTGCATTTACTAATTTGCGAGTTTGCAGATTTTCAACAAAACAAAACAATTTGTGTCATTAAAATTTCATGAAGTTTGCTTCTATGGTACAATAAAATGGTTGTATGTACTAATTTCCGACTTCAACACCTATTAATTCATCAAAAATTTCCTTAAAATGATATGAGTTAAGATTCCGTGAATACAAAACAACTATTGCATGTGCTAATTTGCGATTTTACACATATTCAACTCATCAAACACTGTCCTTAAAATGTTATGAATTAAGCTCCCAGGTTACAAGAAAAACATTGTATGTACTACTTTAAGATTTTGCAGATTTTCAATACATTATGCTGTGCTAAAAGAAATAATTATTCAAATTTAACCCTATTTTGGTTGGGGGGCACATTTGCCCTCCCCTGTTGGTTTTTTATTAATAACTCCAAATTGAGTAAATATTTCTTCTTTAAATTTCGTGACTTTTCCTAAAAACGTCTTAGACACCTAGTGAAAAAACATTTTTAGTAAAAACTTGATTAGGAGGGGGTTGGGGCCAAATTTTTGCAGAGGATGTCTGCAAATTTGAAATTTGAAAAATTATGATTGTTATGTAATCTTCATTTTTTTGAAGAGCTGTGTGGTTCTTTTTCAATAAATTGTCTTTGATTGAAAGGAAGTATATTTCTAATTCAATTTATTCACATAATATAATGTTTACTTGCGCAGTATGGTTTATCCTACTGTTTGACATTGATTATTATCACCAAAGTGTTCGCTTGCATTTCTCCTTCGCATACATGTTCACTGTTCCTGCCCAAATGATCAAACAGAAATTCATTCTCTCATTGCTGGGTTTAACAACACTCCAAATTGTCATTTTAGTGCCAAAATTTAGGATGGGCAAAATTTGGCAAAATTTGGCAAAATTATGCGATTCTTCTAAATTTGCGCGAAAAAACTCAAATTGGCTGTCACCAAAAATTGCCAAAAAATTATCAAATTCCGCTATATTTTTGGCGTTAAGGTTCAAAGGCATCCTTCCTCAAAATCAGGACGAAATTTTGCATTTCAGTTAAGAAACAATAATTTTCTGGCTAATTTTGTTGAAACATGCAAAATTTGACAATTTTTGATGACCACAGTCAATATTTGCTGACGTCAGCAATTTCATGGTTCTATTTTTAGCATTATGCATATATTTTTTGAAAGTAATTGTTATGAGCTATATACAGGCCAATTTAGGTATTCATATCTGTTGCCAATCTGCAGTTAGATAGGGGGGTTTTTTTGCCCCCCCCAACCAAAATAGGGTAGTCAAGATAGCCCAACCACTATAGGGTTAAA
>REGM01000220.1:425777-438146 GCA_004194415.1 Aurelia aurita | reverse complement strand
AAAAAAGCGGGGCAGGCCCTGCAAACTATGCGACCACATGGGACATGTTAATCATTTACAGAACGCGAACTCGGGGAAATCATGCGTCATTGAAGGAGGCAGTTGTTCCACCAAAAACGTTGTCTACGCCGCTGAATGCAGGAAGCATAAACAATTCTATATAGGGTACACATCTACCACCCTAAGTCAAAGATTCAACAAACACAGAAGCGATGCGAAGCACGATCCGGACGCTACAGAGCTTGGAAGACATTTTTTTGAAAGCCTAGACTGTGATTTTGACAGGGACCTTCGTGCCCATATCCTACAAAAAGTATCGGAAGATCAATATAGTTTAGAGAATTTTGAAAATATTTGGATGACCAGACTCGATACGAGAGAACCTAATGGTCTCAATAGCAACATGAATGAATTCGGAAGGACTTATTAAAAACTTTTTCCTTCACCTTGATCATGTTTGATTGATTTCCATTGTTACGCCAGGTTAATCGAACTTTAATTTTTAGCGAACTGTTGATTCGATAGTTTATAGAACGCAACATTCGTTATTTTCTACCTAACGTTTTAGTTATTAATATAACTATTCATTGTGACCGAAGAAGATCTAAGATAGATCGAACATTTTCACAGATATGTCTTGTTTTTCTTGCGTATTATTATTATTATTATTATTATTATTATTAATTTCTTTATAGTAGGCGTTTAAAAGTGATAGCTAAATTACAGCTAATTGATGCCTACTAAAACAAAACAAAATTTAAATGAAAATCATTATTAAGTGCAAAGTAAAAAAATTCTAACGAGTCTAACGATATCTATACCTATATACATATGATACATATTGAAGAGTCCACGAACAGATGATAATTATCACATATATAAAAGACGTGTTCTGCTACTTTAGTGTTACATCATAATAACCTCGTTCTCTAACAGCCTCGTATAGAACATTACATTCCTCCTTTTAATTAACTGAAACAAAACAGAACATAACATAATTGATACAGTACACATAACATGGTTCGATTATGTCTGTTGCATATTTGGTCAAAACTCAGTCTGGAAGTTTTTTAATCTCTGTATCCAGCAGGAGCTTGTCTTATTCTCATCGGTCTCTCTATTGGCACTCTATCCTCTACCTCATTTGGTGCAAAGACATTTTCTTCTCTTTCATCAGTGTCAGGCGAAAGTGGCTGTGTGGCATAATCTCCTTCACACGTTGATTTGTTTTCCTCCAACCTTTGCAGTTTCTTGAAAAATGTGATATGTCTTGTGATGGTTCTTGTGGCACTTCTGGCTGTAACTAAGCTGCCTTTCCTCTTCACAACAGTCATTGGTTTCCTGTTGAAAGGTGTAGTTTTCTTGTTGAGCCTTGCTTGTCGACACAAAACTCTATTGCCTACTGTAATGTCTAGTTCTTTTACATAACTCTTGCCATCTGCGTTCTGCTTCATTGTTTCTTTGCTGCTAGCATCGTTTGTACGCACCTCTCTGTCATAAAGCAATATTTTCTTACTGGTAGGTGCAGGAAGGCGAGTATTGTATCTTCTTCCATTGAAAAGGAGACTGGCTGGAGAGTGCTTTGTCATTGTGTGTGGAGAAGCTCTGTAGGCCCTGAGGTATTTGTGCAATTCTTGTCTCCAGTTTAGACGCTCTTCACTGTTAAATTCATTGTTCTGTTTGTCATTGACTTCTTATCATGTATATAACATTGTATGATCTAGTATCTTCGTTGTTGTTTTGTTAATTAATTTATTGTTCTTGTTTGTTTCATTCAATAGCTGTTTAAAGTATACATAATAACATGTACTAGGCTATTGTTTGAAAATGAAATCTTGAAATCTTGAAATCTTGTGGAGGACCGCATGATTTTACCTAGGTTTTTCATAATGTTTTCGGCCATGCCATTTGCCCATGGTGCATATGGTATTTTCTTTCTGTGCTAAAAACCCATCTATCTTGCATACGATTTGAATTCCTCACTGTTATACGGTGGCCCATTGTCACTAGCAATTTCATCCGGGATTCCTAATGTTGAGAGAATTTTGTCCATTGCTGGTATGAATGCTGGACTGGAAGTTGAACGCAAGATTTTTTTTTATATTCATATAAAATATTACAATACATGTTACATTCTACTATACTTTCCAATTACCATACCACTATACAACACTACAGGAACGATACCTTGGAGAGCAAACGACAATGACTACCCCGCAGCCATTATACACAGAACATTAAACTTAAATTTCAACTAAATAAACCACTACAATATGCGACAAATACGATTAAATACTTATAAATACAAACGAGGAACGAAGTATTGGGGGTTGTCCATGTATTGGGGGTTGCAGTAGAGATTAAAAGCGTTTTGTTGCATTAATAAATTTTAGAGTAGCCTCGATGAGTTCTTGATTAACTTTAGGTTGTAACCTTTCATCGCGATAAAGAATGAGGTCGACTAATGCTTCATTTGAAAGGTGAGAAAAACCACTAGGAGGCAATATTGCGCTGAGACCATTGAGAAGCTCGCGTCTAGGTTCTTCATAAGATTGGCAAAGCAGCAGGTAATGTTCCGTGTCCTCAACACCATCGTTTGCTGAACACATGGGATTGATCGTATCACTAAAATTGTGCCTAAATTTGTGAAACTTAAATTTGCTGAGACCTACTCTTAATTGATTGTGTAAGAACAGCTAAACCTTTTGGGTCGTGAATTCCATATACTGATTTTGAAAGGGGGCGAATTTTGGCAAATATTTTTGATTAAAAAACACTTAGCGAGGAGGCCTGTCTAACTTCAGGATGAAGCTTGTTCCATTCGTCTAGACAATTTGCATAAAAGCTGTTTTTGAATCTCTCTGTCCTTGCCTTTATTTGCCCAATTCCACGGTTCTCTCGAAGAGAGTACATGGACTGTTCAAGTTGTGGTATAGGCTGCCTTGTATACTCTGGTGTAATCAGTGGCGTACCGGAGACACTCGGGGCCCTTAGGAACTTAGTGTGAGTGGGCCCTTACGCAGTGACCAAGAAGCGATCATGTTATAGACGATATGAGAGATTTGAAGAGAGCTCTAATGGGGGTGCGAGGGTACCCCGGGAAAATTTTTGAGACCACGCCAATTAGAATCTCAGAAAATTCCCTATACATGGAAGATATCTTCCCCTAACTACGATTCAGACAATGTATAAAAGTCTTGTTGAGCCATATTTTCGATCCTGTTGTTCCGTGTGGGGAGTCTGTAGTATCGCCGCTTTAACCCTATTCTACATGGGTAAATCAAGTACTACTTTTTCATTGGGGGGGGGGCAAAAAAGGCCCCCCCCTAATTTTCTCAGCAACTGTGATATCTACAGCAACGCAAATTGGTACACATAATTACCAAGCAATTATGATTCTAAAAATATAATTATATGCTAATTAGCCACGTGACCTGTTGCTAGGCAACGCAAAAACAATGGAAATTTGCTGATTTTGGTTCTTCTCCTAAAAACTTAAATTTTTCAGAGGAAAATTTTCAATGAACCTCGTTGAAGCTATCTATATGATGACTATTGATTTTCTTGATGAAAAATGCCAACAATTAAATGTTTTGAATTCTATTGTTATAAAAACTGTCAATCAAAGTCCTAAATGATACCCAAGCAAATTTAATGATGCCATATTGGCATTTTTGACCAAGTTTTAGTCATATAAACTAAAGGAAATTGATCTTGAGTTGTTAATTGATCAATTTCAATCATAACATACTAATTATTTCATATGTTTATCATATATGACATCATTTATCTTAAATGTTGCTGACGTCAGCAAAACGCAAAATATTATATATCAAATGAAAGTAGACTTCAAGAAAAATTGATTGGTACCAGTTGCATGGAAATCAGATGTCTATGAGAAATGTTATGCACGTTTTAACAATTTTATTTGAGACCTCTCTCCAAATATGGGCATGGCATAGTCACGTGACCAATTATATGACAATGACCTATTGTTTATTTGATACAGTATTAAATTTTATTAAAAGTCATATAGGTTCTAGTCTTTTATGACGTGTAGTTTTAGAGCAATTAGAGGAAGTTTGCTTGGGGGGGCCTTTTTTGCCCCCCCTGTAGATTAGGGTTAAATAAACTACAGAAACTACAAACCGTGCCGCGAGGATAGCTACCAACATCCCTTACGATGTGTCTTCACAACCACTTCTAAATGAACTAGGATGGCCAACAGTCCGAGAACTTATTGAAACGGAAACTGCCAGGATGGTGTACAGGTCAATTAACAAGGAAGCTCCTAATTACCTTACAACTTTGTTCGAAAGATTGTCAGATAATAGTGTTAAAGAGCTTCGTAATACTAATACATACCTCAAGCTGCCCCTCCTAAAAACTTCCAGTGGCCAACGGTGCTTTGCATTCAGAGGAGCACGATTATGGAACAATCTTAGCGCTGATGTTAAGACAGCGCCTACCTTAAATCGATTCAAAGCTGCATTTAAAAGAAGCAACTAATCTTTTCGTTTGACACTTTATTTATTTAGCTTTTAGCTTGATCTTTATGCCAACGTGTAAATTTTGATGAGTAGACATATTTAATTTATTAGCTATTTTACAGGTCAGTTTGGAAACCAGTATTGTAACTGTATACTTAACCCTGTGTAAAGAATATAAAATGAATGAAATGAAGAGACTTATTATGGTGCCATAGGAATCCACATGTGAATGTGGTGTCAAACATCTTCTAAGCAAACTATGATTCATATCATGTACGAAAAGTTCTTGAATTTGATAACTTCAGAAAATCAGTCAAATATCTGAGTCACAAAGCAGGGAACGCATATTGCAGTAAAAGAATTCTACCTGGTGCGCCAAAAAAGCTATCCACTTTTGACAGGCCACGATACATTGTGCACTGGACCTATTTTTGAGATTTATGTCTTAATCTTTAGCTAAAATCTTGAATTAGATTCTATAAGTTTTCGTAAATATTTTAGTTATCTGTCTATCGAGCTATAAGCGAGTTTCTTAAAATATTTTGTCTAGAAACACTGAGAACACGTTTACAAAGTACCGGTACAGTTTTGACTCGTTACAAAGCTGTTACGGTTCAAAAGCATTTACGCTGCTCCAGAACAAAATTATTCTACAAATCGAAGGAAAAAAGTGTTACGGATTAGCAGGAAGAGTATAAGTGGGAGGCTTATCCGTTACAATTTTGTTATAAAGTTGTAACGGTACAGTGTAAACGGGGTCTGAAAATGAAAAGAGAAAAACTTTCGTTGCGATTCAGGGATTTAGAAATCGATTAGTTATAATTTGCTGCACGAGCGTTAGTTCAGCGTTGGGAGAAATGTAGGATTACTTTTAAGTTCTGAATTCGAAATTTCGAACGAATTTCGAGCGTCGGCCTCTTTGATAATGGGTGCGATGGTGGGACGAGCTTCGGCAGATTTCAAACCGTCTAGTAGATGAGAATTATTTCGCGCCCGCTTTAAATGATTTCATGTAGGAAAGCAGAAACAAATGTCATCTGTACGAAGTTTAAGAGNAGAAATACTACCGGGTGTATGAGAAAAAACGGGCCACTTGCAAAGTGCTTCTGCGGTGTCAACTTGAGTCTTATAAATTTATGGTATCGTTTTTCGTAATCCATAAGCTTGAACTTAAACTTTGATGTATTGCTTTTACCTATATTTGCCAATGAAATAGATTTGTTGCTCAAAGCTACCCAAATTTGTTGACCGGTCGATGACAGACGGTCTCCATTTTCTGATACATCTCAATTCTTTAAAATTCTCAAACAATACGTGTGTTGTTGTTTTTGTTTGATTTTTCAGAAAAGTAATATTCTAAAAGGCTAGAATTGATTAATTTTACCTTGCATCATTGATTTGAGCGTTCATGATAGCATATTTTTGCCCCCAGAGAATGCTATTTTTTGACGACGCTCGAAATTCGTTCGAAATCTCGAATTCAGAACAATTGACGAATTTCGAGCGTCGGCCTCTTTGATAATGGGCGCGATGGTGGGACGAGCTTCGGCAGATTTCAAACCGTTGAGGAGATGAGAATTATTTCGCGCCCGCTTTAAATGATTTCATGTAGGAAAGCAGAAACAAATGTCTTCTGTACGAACTTTAAGAGTTGGGTAACATTTTGATGCAAGGAACTGGGCATTTAATGCAAAATTGACCGAGATTGACCGAGGACAAAACTGTTGTTGCATCTAGGCAGGTAAAAAAGCTTCACTCCTTGTTATCTATTATATACATACTGTACAACATACACAATCAATAATGTTGCGTTATTGCAGTACAACAACAACAACAGAGCAGTAGCATGTTGTCATAGCGGCAGCATGATTCAATAAGTTCGATGCAAGAAACGACACAAGAGATAAAAAATCAACCATTTACGGTACGAATTTAATTTTTCTTCACTTTAAAGAACAAGTACTGCTGTCTTAATGTTGCAGTTAGGAAATAGCAGCAGCGTAAATTGCCGCAGTGAAGCTAGGCCTCCATGATAGGCGATTGGGCCTCCTGTGATCTGGACAACTTATTCGACCTAATGTTTATGCCAATTGAAAATTTCAATACTCCTCTTAATTGCAAGAATATTTGTCCGATCGTAAAACCATATTCGACGACAATACGGAGGTGGAGCTACATTTGTCGCAATTATTTTGCCGTAGATAATATGATGATGACATAGTTCATCCAAAGAAGGGTGGACACCACTTTCAAGAAACAGATTGGGCTGATCTGTTATTACTAAGTCGATGCATGACTTTGATTCGCCCATAATATGAATTGGTTCAGAAATCAGTTGGTGCAGGCCAAGGTTGGCTGTGAATGGTTCAAAGATTTTCCCCTCTTCATTTTCAAATTCACCATGCCACCATTGCAAGGATCGACAGTTAAAGTCCCCGGTTATTATAACGCTGAAAGGATTCTCGGCAGACATCGTGGATAACATTAGCTCAAAATTATTTCTAAATTCCTCGAATTCTACATAGCTTTGGCTTGGACGCAAGACTTCAACCAGAGGAAACCTGGAGTACAGGCATTGGACAACCAGCAGGTGTCTAATGCCCTAATGGACCATATAGGTCTGTTGCAAGTTTTGACCATGGTTCTGTGGGTAGTTGTGTTGGCTTGAGTGACTCTTGCTGATGAATATCTGTGCTTTCTTGGCATGCCATGCATTGTGCAATTTCTATTTCGACCATCTTATCTAATCCAGGAAACCACAGATGCATGCGTAAGCATTGCTTTGTTCTTATAAAACCTTGATGTATCTCATGAGCAAGGGTTGTAACTGTAAGGCTGGCAGGAACACCAATTCTGCAACCTCTGAGCACCAGGCCATTCACAACTGATAGCTCTTGAAATATATGTGCTTATGGAGCTAGTTTTCCTTTCTGTTATTTGCTGATGTATCCCTGGGAGATCATTTCTTTAAGGATTGTCAGTGTTCCACCCTCTAGCGTTGCTGTTAACATCTGTTCTTTTGTTACAGCCTTGGGAAGGTCTGCTCTGATAAATGCATCAATATATAGCATATCTTCCTCTATGGATCTCTTTGTTACTGTACACACATCAGCTAAGATAACTGGGTGCCGGGAATGATAATCAGCTGGATTTGTCCTCCCCGGCTCATTCATCAGGGTGTAGCAGTAATGTTGCAGCTTCAACTTGTCTCGTAGGATTCGTGCTGGAAGTTCTGCCTTGTACTGGTTGTACGAGGGTAACAGCGGCTTGTGATCTGTGCTTCTAATGAAATGTTGAAGGCCATGTAGATAGATATAGTTTCTCTGCATGGCAAATACTACTACAGCACTTTCAATTTCAATTTGTGAGTAGCGGCTCTCAGTGTCCGTTGTCGCTCCGCTGTCGTATCTGATTACTTTGTATTGCTGTGGTTGGGGCTCCCGTTGTGGCAACATGCTAGAAAGGCCATACTTGGAGCCATCTACAATGAGTTTTGTTTCTTGTGTTGGGTCGAAGTATGCCATGATGGTTTCTTGTGAGAGAGCGTCTTTAATTGACTGAAAAGCCTGTTGACAATCAGTGGTGCAGTTGAAAATGGCATTCTTTCTAGTGAGCAACCTCAGCGGGGTTGTAAGAGCGGAATAGTGGTGAATAAAATGAGCACTAAAATTAGCCATCCTAAGAAGGATCGAACTTCAGCTGCAGATGCGGGTGGGTTGGCATCATGTAGAGCCTGTACTTTGTCAGGCGATGGTGACATTCCTGCTGATGAGAAATGCATGCCAAAAACTTGATTTCAGGTTGGTTATAAGTGCACTTTGACATTCCAAGTGTCAGATCGCAGTCTTCAAGGCGTTGTAGTAATTGCATAAGTGCAAGATCATGTTCTTTCGGAGATTGGTCAAACACGATAATGTCATCATAGATGTTTTCAACATGTTTAATGTCCAACAGTCTTTGGCGAATTTCCTCATTGAAAATCTCGGCAGCTGAATTAGTGCCAAAATTTAACCTTTTGAAACGCCTAAGGCCTTGATGGTTGTAGAATGTTGTCATGTATCTACTCTCTGGGCTCAATTGAAACTGCATGTATCCGTGACGCATTTCAAGTTTTGTGAAATGCTTTGCTCCATTCAATTTTTCTCATTCGTAACTGGGATGCGCCGGCTTTTGGTGTCAACAATATGTTTGGAACCCATTCTGTCGGTCCATACACTGGCTCAATAATAAATGCATCTTTCAATTCTTTGAGAATTGCTTCAAATTGCTCCCGCCTAGCAAAGGGTATTCGGCGCTATGGTTGAATTTTTGGAGGTACTGACTTGTCCACTGATAACTTCACTACTCTGTATCAATGTTTGCCAATACCTTCAAACATCCGAGGGTACTGATCAACGATGGCCTTAACTCTGTCTGATGCATCTTGCCTATGATGGTAGATATTATTTAGCTGCTCTTCGAAAGATTTTTTAGAGGGGAGATGCTTTGCCATAGCTGAATATGACAAGTGAAAGAGTTAAACACGAAAATAAAAGATCTTGCGAAAGAACTAAACATCCAAGTGATAGACAATTCAAATATTGATGTATCCTGCCTTAGTCGGAAACAACTCCATCTGAACCGAAAAGGGGACTCAGTATTAGCAAATAATTACATTAAATTTATTAAAAGTTATTGAATCGAGGCTACTAACAACACAGGTAAGGAAACGCAACAAGAAAGACAGGAACTAAACCCACCTCGTATTGATCGTAATGATGGTAACAACCAAACTTTAAGGGAAGACGCCTTAAATATATTGACAACATCAGATTCGTTAGCCTGTGAAGCTGAGGCGAATTGCTTTGACAAACTCCAAAAACTCCGCTTAAAATACCCCAAAAATGTCATCTTTGGGTACATTAACATTAACTCAATCCGGAACAAATTTGAAAATTTTTCAATTATGATACAGGATCATATAGACATCTTGGTCATTGCAGAGACAAAACTAGATGCATCGTTTCCAAAAAATCAGTTTTTAATACCCGGATTCAAAACACCATACAGACTTGATGTTTCTGATAAAAGTGGTGGGTTGTTGGTCTTTGTCAGAGATTGCCTCCTATCGACAGAGATTAAAGTTGACAATATGTCAACAGATATACAGGTTATTCCGTTTGAACTAAATATTAGAAAGCAAAAATGGTTGTTATTACCGATCTATAGACCTCCAAAGCAAAATATGTCTTTCTTCGTAGAACAAATTTCCAAGCTCATTGATAAGCTTGGGCGGTATGACAATGTAATTGTCCTTGGAGACTTCAACATGGAGCCTAATGATAAAAATCTGTCTCCTTTACTGGAAGAACATAATCTTTACAACCTCATCAAAGGGCCTACATGTTTTAAGTCTTGCCAGGGACGGTGCATTGACCTACTGTTAACAAATAAGAAGCACTCTTTTATGATGACCCAGTCATTTGAGACTGGATTTAGCGATCACCACCATTTGATATACACTGTACTTAAGTCAACTTACAGCAAGGCACCTCCAAAGAAATTTCTCTATCGTGACTATAAGAACTGGTCAGAGGAGCGCTGGAAAATGGACCTTGAGAGAAATCTTCGGGCCTTACACCCAGCAAGCTACTCAGAATTTGAAGCAGTCTTCGTGACCACCCTCGAAGCAAATGCACCCCTTAAAACAAAAATAGTTAGAGCAAATAACAAGCCGCACGTAACTAAAGAGCTGCGTAAAGCGATAATGGTAAGAACCAATCTAAAAAAGGTTGCAAATAAAAGTGGTAATACCGAAGATGTGAGAAAGTATAAAGATCAGAGGAACCTTGTTGTAAAGTTGAATATAAGGAAAAAACGAGAGTATTTTGCATCCATTCAATCGAAGACCATCGAGAATGATAAACAATTTTGGAAGAGCGTAAAGCCATTGTTTTCAAACGTGGATCCTACAAGAGATAGGATCATATTGATTGAAGGAGACAAGATACTCTCGAGAGACGAAGATGTCTCTGAATGCTTCAATGAATATTTTAGCAACATAACCGACTCGTTAGATATTGCACCAAGCTTTAAGGAGGCTCATGAGGATATTGCAGTCGATCTAACAGTCGATCAGATGGTAGAAAAAGCAGTTGAGAAATATAAAAACCACCCTTCTATCAGGAGAATTAGAGATAATTGTGATATGACAAATACCAAATTTGAGTTCACTCACGTTTTACCAAATGAAGTTGGGAGGCAAATAGACGCACTTAATAGTAATAAAGCAAATAGTGGCAAAATCCCTACCGATAAACTTAAGAAAACAAAGGATATAGCGTGCCCATATCTTACCGACTGCATCAACTCTGCTATCTATGAATCTGAATTTCCAAAGGAACTGAAGGATGCTGATGTGTCACCCGGTTTTAAAAAAGGCGTAACCACTACAAAGGTGAATTACAGGCCTATCAGTGTCTTGCCATCGGTCTCCAAAATTTTTGAGAGAATACTCAAAGGACAAATGGAAGGTTTTTTTAAACCTATTCTATCAAGTCTACTTTCTGGCTTCAGAGAGGGATATAGCACACAACATTCGCTAGTAAGAGTTATAGAAGCATGGAGAAGGAGCCTAGATTCGTCTGGTATAGTTGGTACGATCCTTATGGACCTATCAAAAGCATACGACTGTATACCTCATGACCTCCTTGTTGCTAAATTGGAGGCCTATGGATTTAATGTAAAAAGCTTGCGACTGATGTATAGCTACCTAGCGAATCGGAAACAAAGAGTAAAAATTGGGTCTTATAAAAGTTCTCAGAGCAATGTCAAGATAGGCGTCCCCCAAGGCTCCGTTCTTGGGCCCTTGCTATTTAACATATTCCTAAATGATCTGTTCTATATGAAATTAGATTCAGAAATATGTAATTTTGCTGACGACAACACCGTGTATTCATGTGGCACTCGTATAAGCGAAATTACGACAAATTTAGAAAATGACCTAAGTAAACTCCTAAATTGGTTTTATGCTAATGGTATGGTGGCAAACCCCGATAAGTTCCAATTGATGTTCCTGGGACTAAATGAAAAACATAAGTTACGCTTGAATATTAAGGGTGAAAAAATATCGTCCACTGAACATGTTAAACTTCTTGGAATTGAAATTGACAACCAGCTTCGATTCAATAAGCATGTAAAAACACTCTGCGACAAAACAAACAGAAAAGTCAGTGCTTTTAGGAGGTTAAATATTTATCTCTCAAGAGAACAGGCAATGAAACTGTGCAACACAGTAATTATTTCAAGCTTTAACTATTGCCCATTAGTGTGGATGTTTTGCGGCAAAGATGCCAACCATAAAATAAACCGTACTCACAAGCGGACTTTAAGAACACTCCACAATGATTACGACTCTTCCTTTGATACACTTTTGGAGAAAAGTGACACTGTAACGATCCACATTAAAAATCTCCAAAAATTGATGCTAGAAATATATAAGACAATGAGCCATCTAAATCCATCATACATCTGGCACCTTCATGAAAGGAAAGAGATTCAGTATGATCTCAGAACTAAGCATCTATGTAAATTACCGATCACGAGAACGATAAAATTTGGCATGGAGTCGCTCTCATTCAGAGGAAGCTTATTGTGGAATAATCTTAACGATGAAATAAAGGAGCTACCAACAGTTGCAAGCTTTAAAAGGAAGATCAAAACCTGGACGGGTGACCATTGTAATTGTAGAATTTGTAAGTAGCCTGTCCATTATGTTATGTAGCTTGTAAATATTGTTCCTTGGATATCTTTGTAAATTGTATTGTAAATAGTTGGTATTAATTAGTTTCTTACAACTATGTCACACCAACTTTAAATAATGATTATGATTTGATTTGAT
>REGM01000220.1:400888-418748 GCA_004194415.1 Aurelia aurita | reverse complement strand
AGCCTACGATATCCTAGGTGGAAAAAGAAAGCGATCTATGTAAACCTACCCTCTTTTTTTGCCCCTTCTTTCAAAAAGAAAGTGAAAGTAAGATCAAACTCCAATGTACTAATGGTCCGGTAATGAGGTTATGTGTAAGGATCATTCCCTTGGGCGTAGAAGCTTGGATGAAAAAGCAACTGCCCCAGCCCCCAGTTTGCAAACCAAACAAATTCCCCCATTATGCACAGATTCAGACTTTGGAGCAAATGTTGGTAATGGTATTTTCCATGGTATAGACGCAGTTTTAGGGGAGTCTTAATGCCGAGAGGGATAACAAAGGGAAGAGAAAAGGTTTCGGGTCATTCCTATGACGCATCTTAGTATATAGATATTAGATGTACACAAGAAAAAGACGACTTGAAGTTCCTTAATTCTTTTATTCTATTCAGTTATTCTCGACGCCTTTCGACTCCGTGGTCATCGTCAGGAGAATATATACATACATACACAATTTTAAATCATTCGGCATAAGATGAAACGGTGAAATAATATCTATCATGAGTGGGCTACCACCATTGGAAAATCAAATGTGTCCCAGCCTGGGATCGAACCCGGGATCCTCATGCCAAAAGTTTCTCGAACACGCCACTGCGCCACTCAAGCACAATGAAATGTTGGAGAATCTGAAGTCATTCAGATCTCTGGTCCTATACATACAGGGTTTCCCAAAAAAATGTGCCCCGTTTCCCTGAAGATTGTGATGAAACGGAAAAGATTATCGCCAAACTTTTGAATAATGTTGCTTTTCAGATGTTCAGTTAAAATGTGCTACCATTCCCGTAAAAATCTATTGAAAAATGATGGAGCTATGATCTTCAGAAGACCAAATGTGTCTGATGACTGGGCCATTTTGTCTTACTATTTTGCAGCGATAAGCAGCTTCATTGATTAACCGAAACAGCACTTTTCAATGTTATAGCTCTTGCATAAATTCTAATAAGCATCCAGGAGTTCATTGTAATATGTCATATGTTTATGCTCTACAATTTCCTTTCAACTATAATCTTCCCTTGCTGAAAGCCTGTGAGCATCTGCATATTTACTTTGGCGATGCTTTAGCAGACAATTTTTCATTGATTATCTTTCAACCAGTCAATAAAAAGTCTCGCCCATTACGTAATATCGTATCATATCAACACAACATTGCTCTTTGTTTAATCCTACCTCGTCATTGTCTGATCCTTGATGAGTGAAATGAAAACATGAACAACAGAGAACAAACAACTGACAAAAGCGATTAAGTTTTTTATCGTTTTCGCTCGGATGTCCATGCCTTCGACACAGTCACGAGAGAGACTCTCCGTTATGACTATGCTTTTGATTATGGTGGAATATTCGGTTCAAAATTATTTATACCAAATACGGGCCGATTTTTGCATGATCGGGCCTTTTTTTGCAGTAGGGCCCAAGTTGCAAATCGGGTCCGATGGAAAACCCGTCATCATCATGGTCGTATTCATGTTGAAAGACGACAGCTAATTGATGGCATACCATAACATTAAAAATATAATAAGAGGTGCAAGGCTTTTGATCAAGTTCGATCCACGATTGGTAGTAGAGGCCTAAAGTATTACTGTATTCTACCAGGTAGTTTTACTTGCAATCTCCTACTCTCTTGTTTGCATTTCAGAAGCTGCTTATTGCTTCCTGACGAGATTACATGTTCATTTTTTTAGCATCTTGCTAAAATCTTCTTGAAACATCTTTAAACGTCTCCTGTGAGGTAAATACCATTGTTAATTCATCCAAGTAAATACCATTGTTAACGCAGCTAGGCTAGCGCCTTCTGAGAATGCGAATTTTCTTTTCTTCCACGAGACATTGGCTCCAAGACGCATGCCCTAAACTCGAGGGGGGTAACTCCTATGGGGAGTTTGGTATACATGTGCCTGCCCGGGTTATGGGTTAGTTTGCGATATTTTGCCCGGTTTATGGGTCATGTTCTGTGAAGTTTCGCCCGGGTTATGGGTTAGTTTGTAATATTGTGCCCTGGTTATGGGTCTATTTAACGAAGATTTGCAGAAACTCAACTCAAGTAAATCGAAGTTGGTGTTTTTCTGGTAACCCCAGATCTGTAATAGTAGTTTGAAGGAATCATGATTAAAAGAGCTCTCACCAAAGGAGTTTTGCTCTACTAATTGTAAAAAGCGTATTCTAAACAGGATTCTTGTGAAAATGTTTGCCCTGGTTATGGGGTATGTTTGCAAGATAACGCCCTGGTTATGGGGTTATGTTTTCAAAATCTTGCCCTGGTTATGGGTCCACCCTCCGGATTCTCAAAGGCACATGCATACCAGCTCCCCTAGAGGAGTTACCCCCCTCGCCTAAACTCCATTACATTGTTCTCTCCTGTCACGCTGCCAGCTTTCCGCCATTACCTGCTCAATGTCATGCATGCCCTGATTAGGCTCTAAACGAACTCATTGACTCCATCATCTCTTCTATACGCTTCTATAAAACCCTCGGTGCTATGACAAACAGCAAGGACCACAGGAAACATGAGTCGCCTATGACCCCATAGCCTATACCTCGTACTCCGTACTCCGTGAGTAAAAAAAGAACCAAGCATCGCATAAAAGATTATTGTTTCTGATTTTGATGCACTTTTGACGAGAGATAATTCTGTGTCTGTCCACAAACGGAATCTGCAGTTGCTGATGACAGAGATTTACAAAACAAAATAAAAAATCACCCCAAGCTTTATGACTGAGATTTTAATTGAGAAGAATAATCCCTATCATCTTAGAAACATGATAGGAGGGAAAACCATGGAAATCTGCCACTATTGTGGAGAGCAAACACCACACAAAGGGAAGTGCAAGGCCATGGGTGCAACCTGTAAGACCTGCAATATAAAAAATAATTTTACTAGTGTTTGTGAGTTAAAGAAATAAAAAAAGCCAGTCAAAATGGTTGACACAGAAGAGAACTTGGATGAAAATCCAGAGCAAGGCAAATATATTTACAACAATTTTGTGGAAGGACCAACTGTTCTTAAGCTGGATGCAGTCACTACACCAATTGTTTTTTTACAAATATAAATTTAAAAAAAAACTACAAGTTATACAAGATACTGTGGCATTTGTAGCGAGGAAGGACACACAGTCACCGGGTTCTCACTACAAATGCCACTTACAATGTTCTAAGAAATATCAAAGATAAATTAAAATGCAAAAAGATACACAAAGAAAGGTAAAGACTAAAACAAAACAGAAAACAAAAACTAAAGTACTCCCAGAACCATGCAAACAGCCCACCACCTACCAAACCACAACCACGAGCGCACCGGCAGGGAGAAACCACAGAGCGGAGGCCGACCCGGAGGAAACCCAGAAACCGAGCCCAGGACAGCCCCCCTGAGATTCTAGCAAATCCTTCGTCCAACCCATCACCCGTGATAAATTAAAATGCCAGACCCCCAAGGGGGAAAGCCGCCGAGCACGATCTCCAGAACTCCCCAAATCCAATCCCCGCTCCAAGAATCCCCCAGCTGATACCACCGCGGCAGCAATCTGATAAGCAGAGGCGGCCCACACAAACTCCGGGAGCACTTCAGTCAAAATAAGGGGGTTAGGCTGCTGTTATTCCAGAAAGTTTAATTGAACCGTCCAGAAGTTTTTTGAAAGAAATAGTTGCTTCTATGATGATTCTGTTTGCAAATGTGCTTCATTTGGGTTCCCATATAAGAACTACACCAACTCATGCCATCCATAGAAAGGGACGGTATCCATTTACCATGGTGCAAGTAAAATTTGACGAGGGCAAACAATTAAAAATGCAAATTGATACAGGTGCAGATGAAAATATCATTGACGAATGCCTATATCACCAGCTGCACCTTCAGCCAAAGCTTAGAAGAACACAAGTCAAGCTCAAGCCGTTCAACACATGGGGGGGGGGGGCTCTTGGCCAAATTTCGGATAGGGGTGTGCCGCCAGCATCTTCAAATGGTACCGTTTGCTAGACCAATTTTTGTGCAAATGATGCCCTTGGCATGGGCTAGACTAATTTCTAGACCAAAAGTGAAAATGGGTGGTTCAACTCCCCACCCATTCCGGTGAAAGGCTCCTTCCAGACACAGCTCACAGCCATTGGAAAAAAGGCCATTGCAACCGTGTATGTCATTCTAGGATCTAGGCAAAAAGCCCTCATTGGAAAGTATACTGCCTTTGATCTGAGTCTGCTGAGCATCACTGTGAAAGAGTTAACCGCTGACATGCAGGACATGCACCATTTGCCCCAGGAAAAGAAACAAGGAAACCAGAGTGCAAAGGCCACCACTCAAGTCACCCACCACATGTCATATTCAGCTATGGCAAAGCATCTCCCCTCTAAAAAGTCTTTCGAAGAGCAGCTAAATAATATCTACAAACATAAGCAAGATGCATCAGACAGAGTTAAGGCCATCGTTGATCAGTACCCTCGGGTGTTTGCAGGTATTGGCAAACATCGATACAGAGTAGTGAAGTTATCAGTGGATAAGTCAGTACCTCCAAAAATTCAACCACAGCACCGAATACCCTTTGCAAGGCGGGAGCAATTTGAAGCAATTCTCAAAGAATTGGAAGATGCATTTATTATTGAGCCAGTGTATGGACCGACAGAATGGGTTTCAAACATATTGTTGACACCAAAAGCTGATGCATCCCAGCAGCGGCGGACTGGCTGCAAATTTAGGGCCCGGGCATCTTTGTGGAGAAACTGCCCCAAGACCGAAGGAGACGGAAACCAGCCAACAAAATTATAAAGATCCGGGGGTACTCCCCCTGAAAATTTGTTGTAGCAAAAAATGGTATTAGAAACATCTCTGGTAATTCAAATGGGTCACCTACAAGCAGCATTTGATACTTATATTTTATATAAAGTGATCTTTGTAGAGTCATTTTCAAAATATTGTTTAAATCCTTTGAATGTGGCCCAAGAAACTGCTGGAAATTAATAATAATTGTGTCTCTTTACATAAGATTCCCAATAAAGGGCCAAAGGTGAGTGACATGAGTCTCTTTTTACAATCAGGCCTTTATAATAATAATAATAATAATAATAATCACTGTAAGCACCGTAGTTACATACAACTATAGGCTAAATACTTACAAGATACAATAACTCTAATTAAAACGAACAAGCAACTTAAGAACATACGTAAAAGGAATTGTGAGAGGAGATGTGAGGGCACTATCCCGTTGGTACACATGGATTGTCTATCAGAAAGTCTTTGCATACACCCAATACCCTGTGCAAAAACCTAATTGTTGCGATATTTGTTGTAATAGCCATGTTACCAATCATGTTAAGTAATATTTCTTTGTCAACTCTACTCCATTCACTACCAAAGCTGCCATTCATAGTTTCAAAATACTCTCTCCTAGCTTCTACAAGTTTTGGCTCTGAGCATCCAAGTACGAAATGAACCTCATTACCTTCTGGACTATTTATACACACTGGGCATATGCGTTCTGACCTCGGTTTTTTCTGCATCCTTCCTAATTCAATGGGCAGGAGATGTGCGGATATTCTTAGCTTGGCAATTGTAGACCTATGCTCATACTTCAAGATATTATTTACGTATAATTCCTCCCCATAACCCTTTTTGATGAATTGGTAAATTTCGGATAACCGTCCAGACCCTTGTATATGCTCTCGGAACCTCTTTTCATACTCAGTCTTAAGGGATTTGGTAACAGACAGGAGAATCCTCTTCCGCGACGTAGCCCTTTCCTGTGTCACTGAATCTAGGGTATAACCAGAAAGTCTCAGTAAATGTTGTACCACAGTTAGCAAGGAGGGCACCCCTTTAACATGCAGCCTGAAACATTCAAGCAAAGCATTTTCGATGATTGGATTGGAAGTACGAAGATGTAGTAGATGAAAATAAAATTTTAAGATTCGTTCATATATCTTCACATTTAGTGGGTAAACCCCCATATCTCCTCTCACAGCCATATTTGAAGATTTGGAGTGCACGCCCAGCAAAATTTTGCATAACCTATTTTGGAGATTTTCATGCTGTAGTTTATCGTCAAACAGATTCTCAGTAAATCGGTTAAAAGACGCATTACGATTGTAACTCCCCATGAAAGCCCCCCAGACTTCGCTATTATACAATAATATTGGCTCAACGAGTGCTCTGAAAAGTTTTTGAATAACACATGGTTTTACTCCACTTTGAGGGCTAATATCACCCAGAAAAGAGAAGAAAGCCCTACAAGCTTTTTTGTGCAGAGCAACCCTTGCTTGTTTGAAGGACCCACTTGGAACGAAGATTGTACCCAAATACTTGTAATTTTCACATGACGTTATATAATTGTTTCCAAACTTGATAGTTAAATTGGTATTTCTACCGGCTTTGTTAAAAACTAAGATTTTTGTCTTTTTCACGTTCACATTTAACTTCCATTTTTGAGAATAATCTTCAAGTTTAGAGAGGCTCCGCTTTAGCCCCTCTTCAGTTTCAGAAAGTATCAGAATATCGTCTGCATACATCAAACAATTGATTTTCTGGTTCCCAATTGTAGGAGGGAGACATTGCTCGTCAAACAGCTCTACAATATCATTGATGAATAAGTTAAAGAGAGTGGGGCTCAGATTGCAACCTTGCCTAACACCTGTTTTTGAGACAAAGGATTGTGTGATTCCGTTTGGTAGCTTAACGGCGGCTGTCAGGTCAGTGTACATTGACCGAAGCAAGGTAATGAACCTACGACTGATGTTCATTCCAATAAGCTTATAATATAGTCCATCGCGCCACACTGAGTCATAAGCTTTGGAAAAATCAACGAAACAAGCATAAATTTTGGCCTTTCGGGAGAAGTAAGAGTTCAACAATGTGTTCAAGACAAAAACATGATCTGACGTTCGATAACCTTCGCTAAACCCTATTTGATTGGGATGTTTGAGGGAATTAAGTTCGGTGAAGCGCACAAGACGCAGATTCAGAATGGCATTGAACAATTTAGAGAAACAACTCGTTACTGTTATACCTCTATAGTCATTAGGGTCATGGGTATCACCCGACTTGAAAAGTGGTGTTATTAGACCATGTTTCCAGGTGGCAGGATAAATTCTACTTTGTAAGATTGCATTGAAGATGTAATGAATAACCCTTACAAAATGTGAGTCAACACAACATTTAATCATTTCGTTTGAAATCATATCATCACCAACAGACTTGCCATTTTTAAGCTTCATAGTCACTTTTCTGATTTCATCTATGGAGATTTCACCGTCTAATATTTCATTGTAAGCAGTCGTGAATTTTTCGATGTTTTCCATGACCGGAGTGGTGAAATCATCTCGCCGGGAAATAGTGCCCGCATTTAGTTTTTTGAACCATTCATACCAAACACTTGGCTCAATATTTTCTGATGGGTTAGCCTTTTTCTTAGCTTTAATATCGCTCACAAGATCCCAAAAGACCTTTGGGTTTTTGTTTTCAGTTTCCTGAATGGACTGCAAAAGGCTCTCCTTAAAAGAACGTTTCTTAGCTTTGACAACTTGCTTGTACAATTTTTTATTGGCGTAAAACTTACTTCTTACATCAGGATCTTTTGGCCATTTATTAAGGTTTTTAAGAGAACGCTGTACTGCCCGTTTTGCATCTTCACATGTTTTGTCAAACCATTTTTTCTTAGGTGTGAGTGGTTTTGTTTTGTGAGTGTTTGATTGTCCGTTTGTCTTTTTGCGGACCTTAGACAACGGAACACTTTTATCAGCAGTTTCCCGGATAACAGAATATGCTTCCAGCATCATTTTATTAACATCCACCCCATTATCTTGGCTTTGTTTCCCCCAATCAGCAAGAAATGTTTCAGTCTTTTCCAAAATATTACCACTATTCAACGTGGACTTAAAGCAATTGTTAGCTTCAGACGACCATTTGTACGACCTTGGTTTTTCCCTGAGCGGATGAGTTCCACTAGTAATAGTAAACTTTTCAGTTGTTAACATAAAGGAAATGGGACTGTGATTTGATAATAAAGTGAGAGGTAAGACCTCAAAGAATTTAATGCTATCAAACAGATTCTGAGACACAATTGCATAGTCTACCACGCTAACCCCATTATGCATGAAGCATGTGTAGTTCCCCAAGTAGTCTCCCAACGTTCTGCCATTCAGACAGCATAAACCATTAGAAACACACAGTTCTATCAAGGATCGTCCAAAGGTGTTCACTTGAGTATCCCTTGAGTTCATAGGCGGTAGCATTATTTCCAAATTGTAATGGTCAAACTGCATCTCGTCATTATGGAGATTCGGGAGTTGTATGTGCTCCGGGTTATCACTTAGATTCCCCTTCCTTGCATTGAAATCCCCAAGCAAAATGATGTTCCCTTTTGATGAATAATGTAAAATATCACGTTGGAGTGCCTGAAAGGGGTCTAACAAGTCTCCTTCCTTGCTAAATTTTGAATTGTGAGGGGGGATGTAAACTGAACACGTATAGAGATCTGCCCTAAGATTGAAAAAGTTTTTATCAAACTTACACCATATGCAAAATGAGTTAGTGATGGGTAAAACCTTTACACCTTTTCTCAGTTCGTTACGAATTAAGATAGATATACCTCCAGATCCCCTCTTTGCCCTAACATGTTTTTTACGGAACTGAGAAAAAGTGTAAAAGCCACTAAATGAAGGTTTCTTGCAATCTGTAGCCCACGTCTCAACAAGGGTTATAAGAGTTTATAAGAGTTTTAGCGATTTGGGGTACTGACTTGCACCGAAGGCGCGATAAAAATGGGGTCTGGGCAAAGCCTCAGAAAGTTTTCCAAGGCCATGCCTTTCACTTTATCATAGAAAACATCTCCAACGTCATGTTTGCCATTGCAAAAATAGAAATTTAGACAATTTTGTAGTGACCTCTTTATAAATCAGCAAGAATAGGAAAAATTTAAGGGGCACAATTATTAATTTGGCTCAGAATGCCGCTCACGATCCACTGTTTGCCATTGCTGAAATGGAAACTTAAACAATTTTGCAAATGTCTTACCCCATCAAATCTATACTCAACCATTTTCTCATTTTCTCCTCATTTTTGAAAGAATCTCAAGAAAGAGAAGTGGGCAAATGCCAGGGCAGCTACAACTAAACTAAGATAAGAAATACTTTAAAATGCATTGCTTTGATTTTACTTGACAGCCATTTGCAATTGGTAGATAAGTAAAAATCGTGACAGATAAATGTAATTGCTAGTTTTGTATTTCATTTCACATTACATTGGCTACTTCTTGGTAACTTTAGAAGTTTGAGAAGAATTTCGTAATTTCCCTCAGTTATTTTTACTGAACAAGATGAAAGAAAAAATGCAACTTTTGGAAACTATTGGGGGCCCAATAGCTGCTACCGGCCTGCTACTATTTTTGTTCCTTAGCCACGATCAGTCTCCGTAAGGGCCAACCAGTAAATGTTAATCAATACCTTGTAACCCATTATGTAAAATGCGACCGTTTAAGCTAAGGGACCCGAAGAGACATGCATCAGACGTTAAGTATTCCTGGGAAGTACCGCATTTAGGCATTTACAAGTAGGACCGATGGGCTCTGCGCCCAGAATAACAACAAAATCAATTATTTTAATAATTTTGAGAGGGCCCACCGAACGATCGCCCCGTAGCCCAACCGGCCAGTCCGCCTCTGCATCCCAGTTACGAATGAGCCAAATTGAATAAAGCAAAGCATTTCACAAAACTTGACATGCGTCAAGGCTGCATGCAGTTTATTTGAGCCCAGAGAGTAGATACATGACAACGTTCTACACCCATCAAGGCCTGAGGCGTTTTAAAAGGTTACATTTTGGCACTAATTCAGCTACCGAGATTTTCAATGAGGAAATTCGCCAAACACTAGTGGACATTGAACATGTTGAAAACATCTATGATGACATTATCGTGTTTGGCCAATCTCAGAAAGAACATTATCGTGCACTTATGCAAGTATTACAACGCCTTGAAGACTGCGGTCTGACACTTGAAATGTCAAAGTGCACTTATAACCAACCTGAAATCAAGTTTTTTGGCATGAATTTCTCATCAGCAGGCATTACACCTTCACCTGACAAAGTACAGGCTCTACAGGGTGTCCCAAAAAAGTTGTGCCCCATTTGTGTAGTTGCTGTGGTGGCGCTGTAGCTTATATTGTCCCGTTGTTGATATAGTTACATTGGATATACTTCAACGTAGAGTTTGAGACCTTGTTTTAGCTAATCGCACAAGTGGTTGCTGATTTATAGCGCAAGAAAGTCGAAAAAGTGAAACTTCAAAAACAGCCCTTTCTTTGTTCTCCAAAAATGTTAAGGTCAAGAAAATATTGCAAGAAACGGTTCCAGCGTTTTATTTGAATTTTTTATGCATTTTGCAATAGGTTAATGGTGTTGTGTTATCAGTAAACAATACAATTAACCCCTTATCAACTGTAGAAACAATTCTAATACTGCTCTAGAACCGTTTTTTGCAGTATTTACTTGATTTTGGCATTTTTGGAGAACAAAGAAAGTGCTGTTTTTGAACTTTTCACTTTTTTTACTTTCTTGTGCCATACATCATTAACCACTTGTCTGATTTGCTAGAGCAAGGTTTCAAACTCTGTTACCTTGTCCCACGATAAGTGATCATGATGGACCGTATGCCTTCCTTAATGTTCGATTAAAAAAATACGAGCCTCCTTTCAAATACATCAGAGATGAACGCAAATTCAACGAAGGGATGTTCATAAAGGATTTAGAGAAAGTCCCATTTAGTCTTGTCTATGGAGTAGATGATCCAAATGAAAAGTTGGGTATACTTAATTCCCTGATGCTAGAGATAATTGATGAACATGCTCCAATAAGGAAAATCAAAATAACGAGGCCACCGGCGCCATGGATGCATGATATTGAAATTCGCAATCTCCAGCAGGCCTGCTTTCAGGACCGAGTTAAATATCGAAACTCTCGAGACGATCTTGTCCTAAAAAACCTCAGAGAAAATAAAAGTTTACTAAAAAAGAAGATTCGTGCTGCAAAAACAGCGTTTTATCGAACTGCTCTGTCCCCAAAAAAACCCAAGGAATTATGGAAAATAATCAACTCTGTTCTTCACCCTCCAAGCAAGCGAATAATGCAAAATCCAGATGAATTGAACAGCCATTTTGCATCAACAGCAGAGAGAACATTGAATAGGTCTGCAACTCCTGTTGAAGATATTTTTACAACTATATCTAATCTACCTCCAGACAAAGAAAACTACTTTAATCTTAGACAAGTGTCACATCAAGAAGTCCTAAAACAACTCAAGTCATTACGGAGAGATACATCAACAGGACCTGATAATATTCCTGCACGCTATATCAAATTGGCAGTGGATATCATATGCTCTCCTTTAACCCATATTATCAACTCGTTCATAAATGAAAGCACATTTCCAATATTATGGAAAAATGCCCGAATTGTACCCATTGGCAAGATCGCCAGCCCCATCGAAAAAGGCGACTTTCGTCCTATCTCTATCCTACCAGTACTGTCTAAAATCTTTGAAAGACTAGTAGCAAACCAATTAGTAGATTTCATCGAAGAAACAAAGCTATTCATGGACACGATAACCGGTTTTCGTAAAGGTCACAGTACGGGAAATGCACTTCTAAAAATAAGAGATGACATAAAAAAGGCAATGAAATGCGGAGAACTGTCACTCCTTGTATTCGTGGATTTTTCTAAAGCATTTGATACGATTGCTCATGACACACTCATCATGAAAATGCACCAGCAAGGTTTTTCCAAAGAATTCCTTGCATGGATAACAAGCTACCTAACACCCCGTAAACAGTTCGTTCAGATTGATGCAATCTTATCAGACAGTTTACCTACAACATTTGGCGTACCCCAAGGCTCTATTCTTGGCCCAATGATATTCAACCTGTACGTAAATGACCTGCAAAACCACTTTCAATCCAGCTCGGTACAGTATGCTGATGATACTACAGTCTACGAAACTTGCAAGCCAAAGGAAATACAGAATGCACAATATCTATTGAACGAATCGTTAGCGAAAGTAGCTGATTGGACTGATAACAATTCCCTGGCAGCCAACGCAGTCAAAACAAAATTCATCTTATGTGCCTCCAAACGATTATATGACTACCACCAACTAAAGGACCAGGAAATCGATATAACTTTGGGTTCGACGAAGCTGAAGCCAGACAAGGAACCTCGTTATCTGGGAATGTACCTGGACCAACACTTGACCTGGGAAAACCACTTAAAGCATGTCCTCTCCAGTTGTTATAGCAAACTATCTGTTCTACGAAAATTAAAGAATTTTACACCATTTAGATCGCGTAAAACATTAGCAGAATCATTGATTCTCTCCAAAATTGATTTCAACGATTATGTCTATTCCCCTTTGAGCCAGCAACAGTTGAAAAAACTGCAGCGGTTACAGAAGGCTGTAGCAAGCTTCGTACTTAAACGTTACGCCCATAAAAAAGATATTTTGAAACTTGGATGGCTACCAATTGCAGAAAGACGGGACTTCAACCTATTAAAATTAACCTTCAAGGCAATTCACAACACTAATTGGCCTGTAATTAATAAACTGGAGTTGCAAACTTGTAACAGAGTCTTGCGAAGTAGTAATGAAACTCGTATAAAGCCATCACTTATACCAGATACTTTTGAAGATGCCGCTGCAAAATGCTTCAATGCCTTACCTGTACATATAAAATGCCAGTCTAACTTTACAACGTTCTGTTGCAATCTAAAGAAACATTTATTTGAAAGAGCAAACAACAAACTGGACTAAAGTACCATATTTCTAATTCTTATGTGATTGTTCTTATCTTTTGAACTTGTAATTTTTAATTTGCTTTTAATTTTAGAGTTGAAGAGCCACACTTGTAGTGGATATGCTCGATAATACCATTATTATTATTATTATTATTATTATTATTATTATTATTATTATTATTATTATTATTATTATTATTATTATTATTATTATTATTATTATTAAGTTGAAGTATATCCAAAGCAACTATATTAACAACGGGGCAATATAAGTTACAGCTCCTCCACAGCAGCCGCACAAATGGGGCACAACTTTTTTGGGGCACCCTGTACATGATGCCAAACCACTCATATCTGCAGCTGAAGTTCGATCCTTCTTGGGATGGCTAATTTCAGTGCACATTTTATTAACCACTATTCTGCTCTTACAACCCTGCTGAGGGAGGCATTCGTAGATAAGTGGTGTCGAAATCTCGACATCTCCCCCAATACCCAGCAGGCTTGTTTTTGTGAAAGGTCTATTATAAGAGTTTTTATCACGAGTTGACAATCATTCGCGATAAAAGTGGTGATATTTCAAATAAATCCAGAATTCCTGTGTAAAATGACTTCTTCGATGTTTCTAGGAGTCGCATATGCATAAGTTTAAGAGTTGGGGAACATTTTGATGCAAGGAACTGGACGTTTCAAGTCAAATTGACAGAGATTGAGCGGGGACAAAACTGCTGTTAAATCTAGGCAGGTAAATAAGCTTCGCTCCTTGTTATTTCATTATATACTGTACAACATAAACAACCAATAATGTTGCGTTATTTCAGTACAATAGCAGCAACAGAGCAGTAGCATTGAATTGAATGGTCGATATTGTCATAGCGGCAGGATCATTCAATATGTTCGGTGCAAGAAGCGACACAATAGATAAACAATCAACCATTTACGGAGGGGGGCTTTTGGGGGGGTACCAGAACCCGAAAACCAGCAACAAAATTGCGAACACCCAGACGCAAAAACACACAAAACCCGAAGCTGCACTTTTGGACGAGAAATTCGAATTTTTACCAGTGTTTCTCAACTATTATCAATGTTTTCGCTTTCAGCAACTCTTCCTCGCCGTTTTAAGCAACTAAAAGCTAGTTCTTGAATCTCGATCAATTACACAAACCATATGACTTGGAAAACCCGAGAAGCTGTGACTTTTAGATAGAAAACCCGAAATCTGGGCGAAAAAATTGGCTAAACCCGCAATCCGTGAAGCATCTCAATACCCGTAAACCCCCACGTTTAAAACATAAAACCCGAAACCCGAGGGCTTATTCGGAAAACATTGCTCTATATCCTTCAGGAACCAGGATTTGCTGATCTCTGAGGTCCTGGGACCGCCTCGTTCTTCTTGTCCGCGCGTGAAACTTCTAAACACAACAATAACCAGCGAATGTCAATAAACAGCATCTATATACAACTATTTACAGCAACGAACTCTAAAACCAGTCGATAAAAGTTTCTCTCTCTCTACTTCCTCGAAGATAGTCTATTAAATCTAATCTCGAATGTTAAATTGTATTGAATCTCAAGTCTCGAACTGTTCTCTCATAACTAATAACTATTATCTCAAACTCAAAGCTCTCGCAGCTCCTATCTCAAACTCTCCAATCTCTGAACGTCTCTACTAAAAAAAACAGACACGCCTCCCTTCTCTCGCCCATAGATCACGTGAGCCGGTCACGCGGACCTAGTGGCGGGAAAAAAGAGGATCACGTGATACATTCCTAAATTTACATAACAGGGCTAATTTTGGCCAAACCATCAACCCATAAAACCCGAACGCCCCCTTTTTACTGTATTAATGTAATTTGTCTTCAATTGAAAGAACAAGCACTTCTGTCTTAATATTGCAGTTAGGAAACAGCAGCAGCGTAAATTGCCGCAGTGAGGCTAGGTCTCCATAATAAGCGATTGGGCCTCCTGTGATTAGACTCTGGACAACATAAATTGCTGCCTTCCAGCCTTCGATTTTTGGAACTCAAAGTACGCAGGCGAGAAATCGTTTCCACTCTGTCCTCTCTTCATGGATTAGCAAGGCAAACGACGTTCATAAAACGAAGAGTCCTTCACACTCTAGGGAAATCTCTTGGTCAATGATTAAAGCAATTCACACAAATTTCGGAAACGGAAGGAAAGGTTGGTTTCAGCCACTTCCTTACATTATGCAATAGCAAGACAATATTATCTCAAAATGTGTGCTTTAATCTGCTCTAAATTGTACGAAGAACCATACAGAGCGCCACACGCTTCGTATGTGTTTACGGTTACGGTAGCATGAGCCACTCAATGCCATTTGCTGACATTTGCTGCCAGTCAAAGATGATAATGAAAGAAAACGCAGTGGTAAATTTTTGGACGCGGGAAAACCCAGTAAATGCATTAGCATAACGTATGCATTTTATTCTACACATGAACAGTAAGTCGGTTAAATTACTGCCGTGCCTTCGTCGTTTAATTTGACTTGAGTGGCCGAATTTATTCATTTGGCAAGACGTTAATAATAACTGCAGTAGCTATTTGATTCAGACTTTTCATGTAGCTATTCAAGACATTATATTTGGCACTTGAAAGATACGCCGTCTGAACCGAGCCTTATGTGCTGTAAGAAGTAGTTTATATTTACTATGCCGTTAATATTTAATGATAACGGTGGATTTTTTAGATCAACTTGAAAATCAAAACCTTTCATTCTCCGTAAGCGACAGCTGCAACAGGAAGCGTGTTTGACTGAATCTCGAAATTCTGTAAGTATTCCTTTAATAATACCACACAGTGCAACCTAACACTGCATGGAAAATTAACTTTACATAAAATTCCAATTCTCTGTAAAGTACATGTAAATATGATCTGCCAACTTTACAATATCTTACTTATTGTAAAGATAAAAATCATCTTTACAGACTAAGTAAAGACGTGTACAGTTTTCGAAAGATGATCTTTCACATTTACTTTTCAATGTAAAGAGTCAGGAAAGATGATGCGATACTTTACATTATAAATTCAGGTCTTGTAAAGTTACTTAAATTCCTCGCTATTTTTCCAATGCTTCCTTAGAAATATTGGATTACGCAGATGATTTATTTTGCATATCCAACCATGGGTCAGAACCATCGAAGTATAATGTCAACTCTTCACTGCTGCGATCGTTTAAAAGCAAAAATATGCACGTTTTGGATTGAAATCACGAATTTAGACTATTCTTAGTTCATTTTATGGAAGGACAGCGTGAAATAAAGGATTATCTCTCCGTAGGGAATTTTTGTAAATCCATAGGTAACTAAGAATCAACCATAGGTAAGAACCATAGGAGTGGTATTTTAAATCTCCTCTGCAAACATTGTAAACCAAAAATATGGCTGTTTTGGATCAAAATCATGAAATTAGACTATTCTTAGCTCATTTTATGCGAGGACAGCGTGAAATAAAGGATTCTCTTTCCGCAGGTAATTTTTGTATATCCATAGGTAACTAAGAAACAACCATAGGTAATAACCATAGGTGTGGTATTTGAACTCTTATCTGCAAGCATTTTAAAGGAAAAATATGGCTGTTGTGGATCAAAATCAAGAAATTAGAATATTCTTAGTTCATTTTATGCAAGGACAGCGTGCAATAAAGGATTCTCTTTCCGCAGGTAATTGTTGTATATCCATAGGTAACTAAGAATCAAACAATAGGTAAGAACTATAGGAGTGGTGTTTGAAATCTTCTCTGCGAACATTTTAAACCAAAAATATGGCTGTTTTGGATCAAAATCATGAAATTAGACTATTCTTAGTTCATTTTATGCAAGGACAGCGTGAAATAAAGGATTCTCTTTCCGCAGGTAATTTTTATATATCCATAGGTAACTAAGAAACAACCATAGGTAATAACCATAGGTGTGGTATTTGAACTCTTTTCTGCAAGCGTTTTAAAGCAAAAATATGGCTGTTTTTGATCGAAATCATGAAATTAGACTATTCTTAGTTCCTTTTATGCAAGGACAGCGTGAAACAAAGGATTCTCTTTTCGTAGGGAGTTTTTGTATATCCATAGGTAACTAAGAAACAACCATATGTAAGAACCATAGGAGTGGTATTTGAACTCTTATCGGCAAGCATTTTAAAGGAAAAATATGGCTGTTGTGGATCAAAATCAAGAAATTAGACTATTCTTAGTTCATTTTATGCAAGGACAGCGTGAAATAAAGGATTCTCTTTCCGCAGGTAATTTTTATATATCCATAGGTAACTAAGAATCAACCATAACTAAGAACCATAGGAGTGGTATTTGAAATCTTCTCTGCGAACATTGTAAACAAAAAATATGGCTGTTTTGGATCAAAATTGTGAAATTAGACTATTCTTAGTTCATTTTATGCCAGGACAGCGTGAAATAAGGGATTCTCTTTCCGTAGGGAATTTTTGTATATCCATAGGTAACTAAGAAACAAACATAGGTAAGAACCATAAAAGTGGTATTTGAACTCTTTTCTGCAAGCGTTTACAGCAAAAATATAGCTGTTTTTGATGGACATCATGAAATTAGACTATTCTTAGTTCATTTTATGCAAGGACAGCGTGAAACAAAGAAATCTCTTTCCGCAGGTAATTTTTGTATATCCATAAGTAACTCAGAATCCACCATAGGTAAGAACCATAGGAGTGGTGTTTAAAATCTTCTCTGCGAACATTTTAAACCAAAAATATGGCTGTTTTGGATCAAAATCATGAAATTAGACTATTCTTAGTTCATTTTATGCAAGGACAGCGTGAAACAAAGGATTCTCTTTTCGTAGGGAATTTTTGTATATCCATAGGTAACTAAGAAACAACCATAGGTAAGAACCATATGAGTGGTATTTTAACACTTTTCTGCAAGCGTTTACAGCAAAAATATAGCTGTTTTTGATTGACATCATGAAATTAGACTATTCTTAGTTCATTTTATGCAAGGACAGCGTGAAACAAAGGATTCTCTTTTCGTAGGTAATTTTTGTATATCCATAGGTAACTAAGAAACAACCATAGGTAAGAACCAT
>REGM01000220.1:374495-390823 GCA_004194415.1 Aurelia aurita | reverse complement strand
ATTTGATTTGATTTGATTTTTAATTATTTATACAGGGTAATACATTCAGTAATGTAAAAATAACTGATTTACAATGTGCCCTGTCTAAAACCCTAGGCTAATTAATATACAATCTGTTTTTAGTAACAAAGAAAAACAAAAATTAATATACAGTCTATTATGGTTAAGAAAAGGAAATGTTTCATGTTCAATTAGAACTTTCATACCCGCTGGTTTTTCAAAGAATGTTTCAGCAAATTCTTGAAAGTAGCCAGTGAAGGGGCATTTTTTATTTCTGTACCTAGTTTATTCCATACAGTCACACCTCGATATGAGAAGCTACGTTGCCCATTGCAGGTTGCAAAGCGCGGTATTCTAAGGTCCGTGTCGGTATTACGGAGGGACCGTGAATTATTTTCGGATAATTTTGTAAACATTAGCTGCATATATTCAGGAGCTAATCCATGGAGAGACTTGTAAACCATTGTTGCTATTTCAAAGTCAATCATTTCTCTTATAGTTAACCACCCTAGCTTTCCAATCAAAGGAAGAGATGATGCATCATAAGAGCTGTTCGTAACAATACGTGCAGCACGGTTTTGCAGCTTTTGCATCTTATCAAGTAGGGTTTCTCCACAACAACCCCACACCAAGCAGCAGTTTCTGAAGTGCGGTTCAACTATACTTGTATACAGATTTTTTACGATTTCCAACGGGAGATATTTTTTAGCATATTTAATCATGCCAATTGATCTGGAAATCTTACCTATAGCAAAACTTATATGTTCTCTCCACTTAAGTTGTGAATCAATCTGAACGCAAAGATACTTATTTGATCCTACAATATCAAGGTTGTCCTCATTTATATGCAAATTGATCTTATGATCACCATCTTTATTGTCAAGATCATTTTTGTGCAAGTTACTCGAGGTACCAAGGATCATACTTTGAGTTTTGGCTACATTAAGTGAAAGTTTATTACCCTCCAACCAAAGCTGAAGCCTTTTAAGGTCTGAATTAACTGCTTCATTTATATCGGCTATAGATTTTGAAGAGCACGAAATGCTTTTGTCGTCAGCATACATGGTCACTTTCGTGCTTTGCAACGCGCAGGGCAAATCATTTATGTAAATCAAAAATAGTAGTGGGCCGAGGCACGATCCTTGAGGAACGCCACAGCTCACTTTCTCTATTTTTTATGTATGTCCATTTACTTTACAGCATTGTTGCCGGTCCTGTATATATGATTTAAACCAATCCAGCTCCTTTCCCTGCACTCCATAATGACAAAGCATCTGAATAAGAATTGCATGCAGAATTGCATGATTCATTGCAATCCATCGAGTAGTCTTGATGCTATGAATTTTCAAAAGTGGGAACTTTTTTCTAGCTCACCTGGTATCTTTGCTATTACTGATTTTGGTTTGGCATTGCATTGGAGTTGAGACTTTCATTTAGATATCAGTTCATCAATAAGTTTGGTTGAAGTTGTTACTTTTGTTAATGTAGGTTAACCCTAATCCATATGGGGGGTGGATTCCACCCCCCCTCAAGGTTTTTCGTGCTGCGTTTTTAAACGACATCAGCTATGTCTCCCAGTCTCCTTGAATTTTACTAATTATCTATTAGCTACACTTTGATGAAAAAAATTTGAACAATAGAACTCACAGGTCACGTGACATGCCCATATTTGGAAGCAGGTAACAGAAAATCGTTGCTTTTGATGATTTCAATGGCAAAATTTGCTTAAATTATAAAGTATTATATATTAAACGAATCAGCAAACAAAGGGCTTTAATTTGATACCGGAATTTCTGGAATTTGATGACGTCAGCATTTTTTGATTATGACGTCATTTTGGCCGCCATTTTGGACTAATTAGCAAATTTTTTTAATTTTGTCCAACTTTTTCAATTAAAAACACTCCAATGATGCATTTGTGATGGATTATCACCATATTGCCGCTTCTTTTTGTATATTTTTACATTGAACCGATTTATAACATAAATTACGTCATCAGAATTGAATAATTTTTACCAAAATAACATTCCAAAATTGCTATTTACAATAAAATAATATTTTTCAACAAGTATTCTGACAAACTAGACCNAAAAGTGGGAACTTTTTTCTGGCTCACCTGGTATCCTTGCTATTACTGACTTTGGTTTGGCATTGCATTGGAGTTGAGACTTTCATTTAGATATCAGTTCATCAATAAGTTTGGTTGAAGTTGTTACTTTTGTTAATGTAGGTTAAAGCATGCTAGTTCTTGTAGGTTGCTTTCTGCTCTGATTTCATTGATTAGAATTTTTTGGGACCATGTGACCTGAACCCATTGTTCCAATTTGAATGTAATTTACTAGTCAATTTAAATGGGCCCCTGCATAGCAGGGAAATATAGACCTAAACATCCCTGTTTTGTGTTTGATGTTGGCAGTATTAGAGAGATGAGAAAAGCTGTTGTTGATATCTTTCTTAATACATTCTATTTAATGATTAGTGCCTTAGTAGAAGTTCAGTTGAATGTGGGACAAGAAATTTTAGTGTAAGGTGGAACTCTAGTACTTTGAACCCGTTCTGTGGTACTATCTGCCAAATTGGAGAAACATAACTGTTTACTACACGTATTTCATCTACTCGCTTTCCGAAAATGATGTATCGAAGTTTGGCGAACAGTAAAATCATGAGCTAAACATCAATTTAGTGTAGGCTCTTTGCTTGAAAATGATGGGTATCTCATTCAAATTGGTGTACAACTCGTGATGGTACATTTTGACAAAAGCCGAAACATCATTGTGGGACACCAGGTGTATCTATAGTAGCCTTATTAATAGATTGTATTCTGGGAAATGTAGATGTTGTTAATCATTGTTGATGAAACAGGATGAGACTTGGAACTTTCTTAGCTTTTTTCTGTCATATCAGCTTTATATTGAAAAATAGTTCAATGGCATATGTGAATGAGTAATAGATCGTCTACAATGTTTGTATCTAAAATGCTCTCGTATTTAGAATCTTTGACACATCCAGGAAGATAATTACTACCTTCAAAATTTTGCAAAAACGGGAGTTTCCGTTCAAAATAACAATAAGGCGCATCTTCCTCTCCGTGAGATTTGGATTTAAACCAACTTTTTGAGAGAAAACATCAAGCTCAATTAAATTTACATTCATTGAAAACACATTGTAAAAGTCAACTTTCATTGAATTTACATAATTTGAAATCTTGTGTAAATACCAACATTAATCATGTTTCCGAAAATTTTAAAATCCATGTAAATATTGAATTTCAATAACTTTACAATACCTTGTAAAGTTGTTGTAAATATTGCTCTTTACAATCTTTACCGAACCATGTAAAGTTAATGTAAATCTCCATATTTACAAAAAAATTAAAGTCAAGAAAAGGTTATTGAGAGATGCTCTTTACAATAAATTTACATCATCTTTATTGTACTTGTAAAGGGAATTTTCCATGCAGTGGGAGCATCGTTAGAGATAACGAGGAACAAGAGGGGTATTGACTAGCAAGAATATCTTGTTGCAGTGGTAACAGGTGAGCTTCCAAATAAGGCGCAAAGCCTTTGTGCGACTTCCAAATAAATCTTCTTGGAAGCATCGTTGGAGATAACGAGGAACAAGAGGGGTATTGGCTAGCAACAATTAACAATATCATAGGATGCAGCAGGTCATTTTATGCACATCTAGCATTTTTTGCGATTTTTAGACCAATTTGTAACCGATTTTGGGCAAAAAGTTCCTCTTTTTGAGGACAAAATAAATAAATGCTGACATCTGCACAAATATTTATGAAACGAAGCAAAAAATTTTAAATAAGAATATTAAGGATATAATCTTTGTATGTTTCAAATCTGAGATCAATATATGTAATTGTTTTTGAGATACAACACGTCAAAGTCTGGGTGGTTTTACCATTTTTTACACCTTATTTAGCAACAATTGCTGACGTCAGCACTTGCCCACGTGACATAAACAAAAAAAATGACATCATCTTGTTTGCAATATCTTATTTGTTACTTGTGCCAAGCTTTAAGTTTTTATCACTTATAGTTTTGAGAATAAAGAGGGGGGCACAATGTGCCCTCCCCTTGGTCTCCCCAGAGTTTCAAAAAGCCTAGTCTGGATAGGGTTAAAATAATGTGGGCTTTTAGTACAGGGGGTGCTCTCTCCTCGATTAGCTTCTCTATTGAGTGATCTCCTCCTTAAGAAATTCCTTAATTGCAAATTTCCTTCTTTTTGTGTACTTTAATATATTTTTTTGTTTTCGATTTTCATACTGTGTGTACTTTTTAAATTTCGAGTATGATACAACCTTTAGTTGATGTTGTTTTTGTAGTTGTTGTTTAAACATAATTTGACCGGAAGGTAGTGTTTGCCACCCCCTGTCGGTTTTTTGCAGTGCAATTATTAACAGCATTCGCTATGACTCTCTAACTTTCTGACAACTACTAATTATGTATTAGCTACATTTTGACAATGAAATTTTTGAGCAATGGAGTCACATGACAGATGACACCACCATATTTGGAAGATGGTATTGAAAAATCAATATGTTTGATATTTCTACAACCAGAATTAGTTTCAAATGTCGATTGTTATACCTTAAAAGAATAAGCAAACAAAGAGCTTTCATTTGTTATCAAGAACAGTCGCATTTGCTGACATCATCATTTTTAAATTATGACCTCGCATGGGCCGCCATTTTAGGTCAAACTTGCAAAATTTGAAGCTTTTTCCAGCGGAAGTTGTAGAAAATGAAGAGAATTGCGTTTTGAAATGCATTTAAAGTATTTTGAGCAAGTTATTGTCAATTTTTGGTCATAAAACCCACTTCCTGATTGTGACTTCATCAATATTTGTCATTTTCTCCCAAAATAACTGTCTTAAACACCTTTAGGTATTGTTTTTGAATTAGGAATGAATAATATGGCAAATAAGATGAAAAATAGCGAAATATATGATATTTTTTCCATTTTTAAAATAACATTATGACTTCATATTGACGTCATCTAATGAGGTTGCCACACCCAAAGCTACCAATCAGCTCAGATTGGTTAGTACTACGCCCTTGCCAGGTTTCAATAATTTCGCATTAGTCTAGGGTTATTTATTCAAGGGGGGGGGGGGTTGGAAAGCAACCCCTCCGGCTATGTTAATTAAAAAAGCCCCAAAAAAGCGTGGTTAAATTTGGGTTAATGACATTTGTATGTTAGGATTTTAAAATAATTGAACTTGAACTTATGTATCACATAATCAAATTTATAAAGCATTTCTATTAAACTATTTCTTATAATTATTTATATTTTTCTTATTTCTGTTTCAAATTTATCATTTCCAATATTTCCAATTGTTTTTCATTCCAAATGTTTTAATTAACTAAGAATACTTATGTTTGCTGTATTTCGTTATAGGCTACATATTTCAATGGAAATAAATGAAAAAGGTGCTTGGGTTCTCGGGTTCTCGGGATGACAGAACAAAATCCTTTCTTATCATCTATATACTAAGATGTGTCATAGGAATGACCCGAAACCTTTTCTCTTCCCTTGGTTATCCCTCTCGGCACGGTAACTAGAACTCCCCTAAAACTGCGTCTCTACCATGGAAAATAGCATTACCAACATTTGCTACAAAGTCTGAATCTGTGCATAATGGGGTTATTTGTTTGGTTTTCAAAATGGGGGCTGGGACAGTTGCTTTTTCATCCAAGCTTCTACGCCCAAGGGAATGATCCTTACGCATACCCTCATTACCGGACCATTAATACATCTTTCAGTTCCTTTTTGACTCACGGTACGAAGTACAAGTAGAGTCTATGGGGTGATAGGCGACTCTTCTTTCCTGTGTCCTGTGTCCTGTGTCCTGTGGTCATTTGCTGTTTGTCATGGCACCGAGGGTTGTATAGAAGCGTATAGAAGAGACAATGAGTTCGTTTAGAGCCTAATCAGGGCATGCATGACATTTAGTAGCTAATGGCGGACAGTAATGGAGTTTTAGCGCATGCGTCTTGGAGACAATGTCTTGTGGAGGAAAAGAAAACGCGCATTCTCAGAAGACGCTAGCGAGAGGTGAAGTGGAAAAAAATCACTACTTTTGAGCCGTTTGACCGATTTTCGCGCAGTAAACGGCCGCGGCAAGGTAAAATTCGACGTAAATCAATATTCTTTACCTACTCGAAGTATTATTTCACAGTTAATTTCTCCATCCTCGTTCTTTAGAAAATAGACGGGGGAAACAAAGAAATCGAGCTTGTGACAACATCAACAGAACTATAATATTAAAAACGGCTGAGAATTGATTACAATACATCTACAATCTAGCTATTAAGTTTCTACNTGCAATGTTCAAATTGGTTGTTGTGCTTGTTGAGTCATATGAAGTCATGATTCTCAAGCAGTTGCTCTTATTAGCCTTTGTTCTAAAATGTCGATTGCGGTACAGTAAAAACCCGCGTATAAGAACCTACCATTTTGCAAGTCAGCCTGATTAGGTTCTTATATATTGGGTATTTAGTGGGAAATGAGGCTGTTGAGGTTCTTAAATTGGTTCTTAATTTGTTCAGGGCTTTTACCAATTTATTTTATTCTGATTCAAAGTTCAACCCTATTATTCATGATCAGTTCACCGAAATCCCTTCTACCTGAAGAAGGAGTTGGGGAAGATGAAAACAAATGGGTCTACTACCAAAGACCCATTTGGTTTCAGTTTCAGTAACATTATGAACAGCTAATACTTTGAAGCTTAGTACTGGAAATACTGAAAAGGACATTTAAACATGCATTTGTTGCAGGTTTTTTGCAATAAATATATAGCTTCAGTAATACAAAGCAACTGGAGTTGTAATGATAATCTACAAATAAGAACCTAACCTCAAATTTCAGGCTGAATTGGTTCTTATATAATGGGGGTCTAATTTCAAAATTTCAGCCTATAGGTTCTTAATCCACTAGGTTCTTATACGCGGGTTTTTACTGTATCTGGTCTTTTGAAGACAATCAACTGGCATTGTTGTCGGAACCAATCAAAGGTTCGGAAAGCACGATCTTACATGCAATGGGTCATTGTTTGTATTTTAAAGTGTATAATGGAGGACAAAAGAAGAAAGACTAATTGATTTAGCTCCATATATATGTAGATAGATTCTGCTGAAATGGGTCAGTTTTCTTGTTTCCTTTCTCAATGACATTATCCTGATGTGACAATACTCCGTGCTTTAGCCAAATAGACAACTATATTATTTCCTTACAGCTATTTGCCAAATCAGCCAGAGTGCATTGCTTGTCGTAGTTAGTCAATTTTGTTGGATTACAGAGCAATGCATCCACAAACATAATTTTCCTTAGGTATCTAAATCAAAGCTGCCATTATTGCACAACCGAATATGGCAGTAAACCCTTAATCATGACAACCCTCGATATTCAATATTCACCAAACATGAGCTAAGTGAAGTGAAATTAAGAAAAAGGCTTTCTTCAGTTGTAGAAAATTATGAAACTTGTCATTAATGATCTAGGGAACTGGAAATCTATTCATTCAATGCAATGAATCAATTGTTAACATTTTTATTTTGATTTACTGTAAATTTGTCTCTTAACTTTAGAATAACAAAATTATGTGTATGTTTTAGCACTAAGATGAAGGATGACCTTTTCCAAATACAAAATGTTCCTTTGAAGAAGTTTTGCCTACCACAGCCAAAAGTAAGGTAAATTTATGTATACGTTCGCTCATGCGAGACGATGTAAGTTGATCACCGATCTTTAAAGTAGATTGACAGAATTACACAGCACATAAACTAGAGAGTTCTACCCCTGTTCCACCAGATACTACACAAGGCAAAATTAAAGTTCAAAATCACAATGGGATCTTGGTGAACTCTAATCCATATGGGCTTTTTTCAATCTACATTCCCCCCCCTGAAAACAGCCTTAGACTCACCAGAATTCAATATAACTTGGCAAAGTTATAGAGCAAGTAATTTTCAACATGTAGCACAATTTGGGTGTGGTTGCCACGCCATTTTACGTCACAGGGACGTCATAAAGTTGAAAATTGACAAAAATCAGGTTCTCAAGTTAAATTTGAATTTAAAGACCCTTTCCTGACCAGCATCCTTTACGGCCTTCGATTGCCGGTCCCCACAGCTTCTAGTCGTTCTTATTGTATTCTGACATACAGAAAATAGCACAGTTGTAATCCGTCTTAATCTTCGACTGAAATCGCGTAAATGGTCAACAAACTATATCAATAGTCTCTTTAGTTCATAAACAATGTATTTAAGCATGTATTTTCGTACTGCATAATCGGAGTTGTGGGAATTAGAGGAAAGAAATTTAGGTTACAATGGCAGAGAGAACNAAATCGCGTAAATGGTCAACAAACTATATCAATAGTCTCTTTAGTTCATAAACAATGTATTTAAGCATGTATTTTCGTACTGCATAATCGGAGTTGTGGGAATTAGAGGAAAGAAATTTAGGTTACAATGGCAGAGAGAACGATCAAGGAGTGGAGAGGAAATTATCTCATTTGCGGTAAAGAAAGCATCAGAGATCGAATATATTTTAATTATTTTTATGATCAAGCATTAAACTCAACAAATAAATGCATTTAGAAACCCAAAGATTAAAACTGAGAAATGATGTAATGAACTGTACCTCAGTCGTTGGATTGAACTTCTCTTGTTCGAGCAATAACGGAAATATATATGCCAGAATAAGAACCGGTAGGTGAAAGGTTATCGATTCAATTTTGTCTACTTCCTCTTAGGGAACATATCTGCAGTTATTTCTCGGACATCCACTTTGACTTGTGATGAGATTTGGAAGTATTCATTCGTCATAGGACTGAGTTGTCAGTAAACCGCCATATTTTGTGTGTGATTGAATGAACACAGGACTTATTACATCATCGTACGCATCACAGTTGATAAATTGGCGGTAGTCTCATTTTGATGAGAGACCACTGGGATACATTGTAATCAGTCTAGATACAGCCACCTTAAGTTTTGTAAACAATAACAAAGGCGTGCAAATGTTGCCGGTCAAGAAAGGGTCTTTAAAGAAGATTTTGCAGGAACTGTATGCGGTTTTTGGTCTAGTTTGTCAAAATACTTGCTGAGAAATGTTATTTTATTGTAAATAACGATTTTCGAATGATATTTTGGCAGAAACTATTCAATTCTGATGACGTAATTTATGTTATAAATTTGTTCCATGTAAAAATAGACAAAGAGAAGCGGATAAATGATGATAATCAATCAAAAATGCATCATTGGAGGGTTTTTAATGGGAAAAGGTGGACAATATTTTTAAAATTTGCAAATTTGTCCAAAATGGCTGCCAAAATGACGTCATATTAAAAAATGCTGACGTCATCAAATTCCAGAAATTCCGGTATCAAATTAAAGCCATTTGTTTGCTGATTCGTTTGAGATATAATACTTCATAATTTAAGCAAATTTTGCAATTGAAATCATCGAAAACAACGATTTTGCTGTTACATGCTTCCAAATAAGGGCATGTCACGTGACCTGTGAGTTCTATTGTTCGGATTGTTTTTCATCAAGATGTAGCTAATAGGTAATTAGTAAAAGTCAGGGAGACTGGGGGACATAGCTGATGTCGTTTAAACACGTGGCAAATAAAACCAAATGGATTAGGGTTAAATAATTATCAATTGCTATGCATTCTGCTCATATACAGTCATTTCATCTGATTCATATCATTCATTCAAATAGGGTCCCAATTCAAAAGTACCTTGTTTATAAATTTTCTTCTTGGACTTGTGAGAAACAAATGATTGATGAATAAATTATGACGCAAACATGATTGCAATAAATATTTTGCGGTTTTTGAGAATGAATAAAATGTCTTTACTTTAAAATTTAAAACACTGATCAAAAGCTAAGTTAAATTTACTCTGCTTTTTGTTCTGGAAAGCACTTCTCTGCTTGATAGGATAGCCTTACAAAACAATCTATAACAAATCGAGTACAGACCTAATTTTAAACCTATGAAAATCTACCGAGTTAGAAAGAATGGGGCTATCAAATAGTGCTTCATATCAAAATAATAAGGAAGTTTGCTTCTCCTTAACGACGAAAGGAAACTTTTCTATAGTTTTCTATAAGTAACAACGACCCTTTTTCTTGAAAGACTATTGTTTTTTCATAGGACTCCCCTATTTTTAAAAGGAATTGCCGCGGCTACGGATATTTGCGAAGAAACGAATATCGGAGCAAAAAAGGCGTGGTTATGCGTGTACCGGACCCCCTATAATTGACCCATACAAATCTACTTCGATCTAGATTCTCTGGAGGACAAAAGGATAGAATCGATAGAATGACTGTGGCCTGCATGTGGTTGCTGGCCCGTCGGATGAACAATTCACAGAGGAACAATCGTGTCTGTTTCTGTAGCCAAACAAACATGGGTGCAAGTAATTTCAAACCAGTGAGCAAGATATTTGATGCATTGACCAGTACTTCCTCCAACGGATGGGTACCTGCTTACTTATAATTAGTTTGTTTGCCTGTCAATGGAGATATTAGGCCTACTTGACGATTGCAGATTAAAAAAAATAGTCAGGGGAATTCCTCAGTATTGTTTGGATTTTTGTTAGAGAGAGAGGAGCAATGTAAACAACGTTGATTTGAAGTTCTCACAGTGCAATAATGTAAATGTGGTGACAATATTGAAAGGAACGCGGCAAGATTCCGTAAACCTGAAAGTGTTTGCCATATCAAAGTGGTCTACTTCGTACGAAATGGCTGTAAATCGTGAGTATAAACACTTTTAATTATGAGCTGACTGACGAAAAAAAAATGCTAATACTGCTTTCTCTTTTCAGAAACCGTTGTGGTGGTCGCATGGATGTTAGACCGCGGCTCGAGAAGGTTTAAAAATGTGAGTTAGTTCATAAAAACTCAGTCTCATCAGAAATATATAGGAAACATCAAACTTACAACCTAAATTATTCGGCAGCGACTTTAGGGCAACAACAGGAACGACTCAATTATTTACTCGACTTTATAATCGATCTCAGCAACAGTAACGTCAAGAATATATCCCTAATTAAACTTACAACAACTAGCGACTGCAATATCTTTGGTCCTTCGGCAAATTCGGCGGCTTGAGGTCGGCGACAGTTCTTGCGTCTTGCGTCTCTACGTCTCGTCTGAATAAAATGTCACTTGACGCTACCGTATGTCCAAACTCCAGGCACACCTAAAACTACCTAATAAGGCCTAATCACATAAATGATAACCAATGAAAACTTGAATATGAGAACAATAATAGATATGAACCAATCAACATTTACTTAAACCATAATCATAAGAGAAGGATAGTCTGGACACGGGCACTGGCCTTTTGTTCTATCTTTTTGTCTTGAAATTAAGGCTAGTACCTTGAATAGTACCTAGTACCTTTTTATAAGAACCTTGGGTCTGGGGTTGGTAGGTGGTTCTTAAATTTTAGGCCATTTTGCCAGCAAAAAGTTTCTTATGAGTTTCTTATACTGTTAATGCCCTGAGTGTAGAGCTATTATATTATTGTTAGAAGGTCTTCCAAATTACTCAGTAAGATCTCAGAACAAGTTATAACATAATTCGCACTCATAACGATGTCAAAATATTTGCTATTACTGTACATTGTCAAAACATTTTCGAGTGATCTGGGAAAATTAAAGCTGCAAATTACAAAAGGTTCTTAGCCTTTTTATTTCAGGTAGGGTAGTTTCTCTATCCAGACTAGGCTTTTTGAAGCTCTGGGGAGACTAGGGGGCACATTGTGCCCCACTTTATTATCAGAACTATAAGTGCTATAGACTTAAGACTTGGCACAAGTAACAAACACGATAAGGCAAGCAAGATGACGTCATTTGTTTTTGTTTATATCACGTGGTTAAGTGCTGACGTCAGCAAATGTTGCTAAATTAGGTGTAAAACCACCCGGATTTTGACATGATGTATCTCCAAATCAATTAAACGTATTGATATGAGATTTGAAGTATACAAAGATCATATCCTTAATATTCTTATTTTAAAATTTTTGCTTCGTATCGTTAATATTTTTTGGTGATGTCAGCATTTATTTATTTTGTTCATAAAAAACGAACTTTTTGCCTAGAATCGGTTAAAAATTGGTTTAAAAAATGACCAAAAATGCTAAATGTACAGAAAAAGACCTGCCGCATCGTATAATATTGCTAATTTTCCAAAACTGAAGCTTAACATGGTTTTTCGCAAGTACGCATGAGCAACAATGAATTATTGATGACGTCATCAAATATTAGCAAACTATATATCAAACGAAAGCACTCTCACGAGGAGATAAGCTATGTTTGTTTCATTGTTATAGGACAAGTGGTTCAAAAGTTATGGCTGAAAAGGTATTTATTTTGCAGAGCAATCAATTTAAAATTATGTGTTGACCCCCTGAACCAATGTCAAAATTTTTGAAATTGACATGAAAGGATGTCTCCTAAATAGAAACTAAAAGTCACAAAAAATCTAGGTTATAGTAGAAGAACTCAAGGAGCTGCGTGGAAAAAATCACTCGGGGGGGGGGGCACTTTGTGCCTAGTCTGGATAGGGTTAAGTTTTAAAAAATTGAGCCTACTGTTTCTTGTACGCGGTTTGTTATAAAAAAATGAGTGTATAAGAAATCGTAGTAGCCTCTTTCAGAAAATTAAGAAACTCTACTAGAAGCAATCAGAAGTCATTTCGAAGTTAAGAAATACTTGCAATTTTTTGGTGGTGAGATACCAAGTGTTTTGAACAAAATGTGCATCACCAACCCAAATAATACTGAAAAGTATAATTTTTGTTTATAATTTTGTTTATAATTGAGACAAATTCGTGTTGTTTTGAAAGAAATGTACGCCAAAATCTATATACTGGGAATGTTTGATCAGTATATATAGACGCATAGTCATACACAGGTGACAGGGACCGCGCAGCAGTTTTTAAGTGGGGGGAGGGTGGGCTCAACAGCGACCGACGAAGTGAGGTAAAATGGGGAAAAATATTTTGAGACTACTCCCTTTAGAACGTCGGAAAAAGCCCCTTTTAAGAAAATACTTTTCTCTTTACGTCCATATTTATATACAGTTCGGTCCAGAGAAGATTTCAATTACTACGAATAGAGACACAGACCCGACACATATCATGACAATTATTAGGTATTAGTGAGAACCAAGCTACGAATTACAAGTTACAAAATAAAACTAGCCTTTATTGGACAAGATAAAAACGCAAAAAATCAACAACAAAAAGTTTCGAATCACGAAGAACTATTACTACTTAAACTTTCCAAAGTTGCGCTGCTGGTTTTCATTTTTTACGAAATCTTTAGCAATTTCCAAGTGGGACATAATGTCTGCTCGTTTTTTATGGAAGTTTAATATCGCCAGATTATTGAATCTTGCTTGCTTCTTATTTGAGCGAAGCCAGGTTTTGAGCCGTCTAACCATCGAGAAAGACCTTTCAGCAGATGCACTCGTTGCTGGGTTAACATGCAAGAGCTTGCAAACAATCACCACTTCACCTATGAGAGGATGTTCTTCATGCTTAAAATTTGTAACCCTCTTCAGAATGTCGTCGAAGCAAACGCCTTCATTCTCTCCAACTGAACAACAATCTGAAGAGGGGAAGCTGGGCAGGGAGCTATGACATATCGACATCGCCATCGTAATTTTGCTCCAAAAACCGAGGGTGGGCATGTGCTGTGTTTTTAGTGGTCCTATGCATGTCTTGGAAAAACGATTTCACAAACCCATTTTTCAAAGAACCAGTAAAAATTGTGCTCTTAAAAAGACTGGTTTTGAGGACATACATTTTTATAATACTCCGATAAAATCCAATTTTGAGGAAAAATATTGACCAACATCCAACAACATGAACAGTCCAAGCTAATTGCAAAACAATAATTTTGAAAAGAGTTAAAAATAAACCTCATTTTAGGAACAGCCATTAACATAGTATGGGAGAAAGAAACCGGTTATGTGGACATACATGGGACCACTGTCCTCACTTGGGGTCGAATAAAAAATTCCACTACTTCCTGCACTGCCATCTCTATACAGCTCATAGGATAAACCTGCTTAATGAAGTATCTGATATAGTTGGCAATGACATTACCCAACTGCCTGATGACCATCTGTGTGATCTGCTTCCTTTTGGTAGTAAAGCTTATAATGAGAAAGCGAATGAAATGATACTGAAATGCACCGTCAAATTCGTCAAGATTACAAAACATTTTCGATGACAGCGTCATTGTTTTCTGTATCGGGTAGATTGGGGTGGCTCCGGTTTGGTGGGTGCGGTGGGTCGGTTTTCATGGGTCCTCTTCTCTGGGTGACTGTTGGTTGCGTGGGGGCCGGTTGGTCTTTCGAGATTCTGTGGGTTGTTCGTTGCTAGCATAGGCGTCGAATCTTTGTTAAAATTAAATGTGTGGAGTGTTGATTAATTCTATAGTTATCGCATGATTAACGCAAAGATTCGACGCCTGTGCTGGGTTTTAGCGGGCCGATTGGTTTCCGGGCGATTCACGGCTGCTTGGGGGGATCTGGGGACCGGTTTTCAGCACTCGTCAGGGCTGGAAGCAGAGCTACCCCAAACCTATGGCCCTGGACTACGATAATGTATATAGTGTCTTTATTTTGATTGCATAGTATCTTTTCGCTTATGTATCGTCCTTTAAGTAGCGTAATTTTTCATTTTTATTGGATGTAATAGTTAATTTGCCCTGTTGAGTTTGGAGGCGACTTGATAACATTATGTTTTTTGCCTCCATCTCAACAGTAGATAGAATTGAGTTGTCTCGTTATATGTATTTTAAATTTTANTGTTGAGTTTGGAGGCGACTTGATAACATTATTTTTTTTGCCTCCATCTCAACAGTAGATAGAATTGAGTTGTCTCGTTATATGTATTTTAAATTTTATTTATTATAGAAAAAACAAACATGCTCACCTTTGAAAAACCGTAACTCCTCCTCCGGATTTAAAAACCTTCAGAAGCAAGAAGTAAATAGCAATGACTCCAATTGCTCATATGCTTTGAAGCAAGGCTGACTAAACCTGAGGTCAATGGAATGAACTTCTTCAAAATAGATGTGTCTAAATAAATCTCGTGAAGATTCTGCAAAGGCTCATATCCTTCCTCATATGACTTCCTCATATGACTTCCTCATATGACTTCCTCATATGACTTCCTCATATCCTGGCTCATATCCTTCCTCATATGACTCCCGCATATGACTTCCTCATATGACTTCCTCATATGACCTCCTCATATCCTGGCTCATATCTATCGCGCGGCGTAAGGGTCGAAAATATTTCGTCGTCCACATGCTTTGGCAGGACTTTCGATGCCCCTTTCCGGATGTCGTCACCGAAGGAAGTACGACAATTCTTTCTAGAAAGCGTCGTCGCACAACACAACCATGCTTTCCGGAAAGCATTGTCGAACATGTACCCATGCTTTCCGGAATGCATTGTCGAACAGTATCTCAGCCACACTTTGGGAAAGCATCGGCGTATCCTCATAATGGATGTACGCCACACTTTGGGAAAGCGTCGTCGAAGCCTCGTAATGGATGTACGCCGCACTTTGGGAAAGCGTCGTCGAAGCCTCGTAATGGATGTACGCTGCATTTTGGGAAAGCGTCGTCGAAGCCTCGTAATGGATGTACGCCGCACTTTGGGAAAGCGTGGTCGTATCCTCATAATGGATGTACGCCACACTTTGGGAAAGCGTCGTCGAAGCCTCGTAATGGATCTACGCCACACTTTGGGAAAGCGTCGCCGAAGCAGCAGGAGGAAAAATTGTCTGCGCGTGCGCAAATAACCCGCATGATCACGAGCAATTTTAGGCAGATTTTAGCAACAATCAAGGATAAAAAATCGCCTCTGACAAAACGGAGATAATTGCAAATCCCCGCTTTGCCTCGCCGTGCTTTTTTCGGTATGAAAACAGTATTAATTTAGCTATCTTTTAAGCACAAGCAAATATTTGGGAAAAAGTCCGGCCGTCTGATTAAATGCGCCGGATTCTCTTCGAAAACAACCAATCTAGGGGTAGGAACACATCCAACAAAACAGAAATTATCCAAAAATCCCCACTTTGCCTTGATGAGATTTTTTAACATGAAAGCTACATTAAATAAGCCAGTGGCGTGGCCAGGGGAGGGTATGAGGGGGCAAATGCCCCCCCCCCCACTTCCAATAATTTGGCTAAAATTGTAATTGAAAAATGCAATAAAAATGTCTGGGTATACCTATTTACCCTCCCAGTCTAAAAATTTTAGACTTTTGCCCCCCCC